>MJUU01036839.1:32314-61163 GCA_002080025.1 Modiolus philippinarum | reverse complement strand
CACGCCATATGCCGGAGAAGTGGGAATATTACTGCTCAAAAACGGGAATGATCATTTCTTTTAACTGTCTACGACCTTTCAAAATAGCAGTTGCTGTTGAGTTGCTACCGGACACTACCGCAATGGAAGAGGAGGCTTTGGCATGCCATAAAACCGGTTTATCCCTTTGTTTCTTTTGAAATGCCTGTACCAGGTCAGGACCATTGCGGTCGACAATTTTTCGAGTGGTTTCTACCTGATTTGTCTGTTTGCCTAATGGACATCGGCTCGGCTCGGTCATTACCACAATCTCAGTCAATACCACTCTCCAGCGGGCAGTCTTTTTTCACGATAATGACTGTTTTTTTTTTCATTAACTATTGTTTCCGTTGTCAATAAAAGCATTAAGCAAGTGTTAACGTGACAGATATTGAGCTGGTCTCACTATCAACAATTGTTCAATGGCAACCCGACCGACTTGTAAAAAACGCTGAAATGTTATCAATTATAGCTTCTACCAAGTGGTAATTTGACTGACTACTAAGCTGTTGACATTTAGATGTAATCAGTAAAATCATTAATCTATTGGTAATTTGAGTGACTACTAAGCTGACGACTTGCAGTGTCAGTCGCATAACTGAATACTGAACTGACGACTTTTCAGGCCTCTACAATAACTTTTTTTCAAACTTGTCCCTTTGGACAAGTACCTCTGAAGATTTACTTGTCCGAATGAAATTATCACTTGTCCGAAATATTTGACTAATATCCAAAAAGAGTATCAGACAAAAAATCAAAGAAATAAAAGTGTATTGGTTATTTAATAGAAATGATACATACTGACAAAGGCTTATGTAGTTTGAAAAAAAAGAGTACATTAAACTGAAGACAAACAAGTAGAAGTTTCTAGTTGTACCTTGGTATTCTGAAGTAGATCAGTATGCAAGTATGTACATATTTTTTGAAAATCTGGTATTTCACATTAATAGACACTAGACATTACTGAAAAGTTGGTTTATGAAAAGACTTGTCAGACTTGATTGAGTTAATAAATATTCTTTGAAATATACAAAAGTAACAAAAAAATCTAGAATGGGGATTTATACATGTTTAATGGGGACTTTTCTATAGATGTTTCTTCATTCAGTCTTCCTATTACACAGATTTCATTCATAAGATCATGATATGAACTTTGCAGAACATGTTATTTTCATGATTATGAACTTATACTATTTTCTCTTGCATTGAATTTCTTAAATAAATTGAAAAAATGTGCCTGATCGTTTCAAGTAATATCAAATTGTTCCATCGATGCCAATACATGTGATATGTACTGGTATGAGTACGCTTCTTTATTCAAATTTCGTTTCGCTTAAGAATCCGTATTTTTATTTCGTTTCGTCTAACGATCGGTATTATCAAAATGGCGGACATGAGTGAAAACGTAAATGTTTACGTTGAAATCGGTCAATATTTTCGTTCTTCGTTTAATAGTTCATCATTAAAAAATGTTTTTAGAGGAATCTAAATAAATTTTCTCATTACGCATCGTTGTGGCGGATTTGAAATCCTAGTTTGACAAAAATTTTAACTTGTCCTGACGGACAAGTGACTTCTGAATTTCACAGGGGCTTGTCCACAGGTAAGAAATAATGCCCGCTTAAGTTTTAATGCATTTCTAAAAAATACCGTGTCTCTACTATCAAACACGTAGAGACACGGTATTTTTAAGAAATGCATTAAAACTTAAGCGGGCATTATTTCTGACCTGTAGACAAGCCCCTGTGCTGAATTTCACTTGTCCGACAGAAGTATCCACTTGTCCCGGGCAATCGGACAAACGGTATTGTCGAGGCCTGCTTTTATATGTAATCAGTAATAACATTACCCCATCGGTAACCTGACTGACAACTGTGCTAGTGACACTAACGTAAAAATAGTTATTTCATGACCTCGATGGAACTTGTGACATTGGATTGCTATAACTTTTCAGTTTTTACTCATCCTGAATAATAGTATTCTGGATTTTGATTAGAATGGTAGGTCATCTATTGCCATAAAACGACCCTTATAAAGAAGTGAGTTTGACTGACTATAGTTTGATAGAAATAAGCCCATTGTAAAATCGTAAACTAAGCAGAACTATCAAACAAAGTAAAAAAAGTATAGATATAAGATTTAATTAGAATGCAATTTTTCCGTGACCAATTGAATTTGAAAAATTTTAGCGTCAATTAGATTACGTATAACCGATTGTATACAAAAGCAAAGATTTATATTCTGCCACCAATAATTGATTACTTTTCCTGTCACAATGAAGAACCTGTGGTAAATGTATGTCAACACCTGTTGTTAACAGTTCTTTGTGTTGTTTTCCATCGGGCGATATTACGGTAACATTGTGTGATTTCTCACCGACGACATAAACGTATCCCAGACTATCGACGGTAATACCAGTAGGTGTCAAAATGCTATCGTCGTGGAATGACCATTTTGTTTTTCCGTCGATGTCGCAGCATGTCACGATGTTTTCATCATAGTTAGTGTAATAAATGCATTCTCCACTTACAACGACGTAAGGCCATCCTATAAATGACGTTTCAACGATAGTTTTTTTAGTCCCATCTTTAAGATCGATACTGAAGACCCCTCCACTGAAGGCGGAACATATAAGTTTTCCGTCCTTATACGTCACTCCGTATACCCAATATCCAGCATCAATAGTTCTGGTAACAGTTTTTGTCTGAAGGTCAACAATGTTAATATGCTTTCCAGCTGATCCTAATGATACGGCTAACGTTTCATGGTCAATACAAGTTATGTCACATAATCTCTCCGATTTCATATCTATTGTGAATTCTTCTTGTCCTTCTGGGGTCAACATAGTTAAAATGTTCGTTTTGAATGAAGAAATTACAATTTTACCATTTGGAAGTAGATAACAACCCCTTATATTTTCACCACAACTACTCACAAACTTACTCTTAGAGGTCAAAGTTACTTTATCGAGGGACTTGCATGGAGGTCGTGGCACCATTATTTGAGCTTGTTTATGTTTATTAGACGTCAGTGTGACATTACAGGGACTGACCTTTACGTGAATCTCCCCTACACTTCTTAATTCGTCCAAAAATGTTTCTATCAATCCACTACATTTGTACGTTAAAGTGGACTTTTTCAGATTTCCACCATCTACCAATGACATTAGAAACTTTTCGCTCTGTTGTAATGATCGTTCAAATTTTTTTATTCCAAAAAAGGTTTGGAGATCAGACGCATGTTTTTTTATTTGTTGCATGTTTTCTTCCATTTCTTTAATTTCATATTCTCTTTCCTTCAGCGACGATAGTATTTTCTGTATTTCTCTATTTGTCTTAGCTTCAACTTCTTCCAGTTCTCCAAGTAGTTTTTCTTGCAAGACATCAAGGTGTTTATTTATCCTTTCTCTCACCTCTTTGATATTTTTTTCAATTGATCTCTTCTCTTCTGTAATTGAAGTGGAGTTAGATTTCCGGTCTTGTTCAATTTTGCTGATGCTGTTTAAAACATCCTTTATTTGTTGTTGTATATCCTGGAATGACACGGATGTTTTTATGTTCTGTATGATATCCTCCAACGCGGTAATATCGTTGCAGTTACTATGGCTCTCTATTACACATTTTCTGCAGCAAGGACAATCGTGTTTCTTGCAAAATGTTTGATATTTCTCATCATGTTCGTCACAAAATTGTCTGATCTCTAAAATAAATGACGGAAGTGACTTGTAATCCTCGAGTGATATAGTTACGTGATGTTTGGATAATTTAGATAAGCTATGGTGTTCCTTACAATCCAAACAAAGACCTTCGTCGCATTCTGAACACCAAGCAACAGATAATTTAGTAACTTTGCGCAAATTACAAACACCACACACTGGGTCACCTGTCGCCATCCCCTGCAAGTAGAAGATAGAGTAGAAGTTCAAAACATCTTGTTACTGGAATAAAAGTATTTGATTTATTTCACACTCGCTGAAAATTTACCACACCGGTCGACGTTCTTCATTATACAATTAATGACTTTTGATGAGGTTAATACCACAATTTAACAACCCAAGAGATGTGATAATTACCGAGGCCTACGACCGAGGTGATTATCAGATCTCACAGGTTGTTAAATTGTGGTTTTAACCGAAATCAAAAGTCATCAATTGTTTTATTATATGAATAATTGTTTGTTCGAAAACTTTTACAGTGTTTGCATTTCCTTCTTTTGATACTTAGTCTTGACATTGTTTGTACTTTAGAAAAATAAATTTTCCCTGTTACTATATATGGGTAAACGCTGAAGTGTGACATTACTGTTAGTGACGTCGGGTTTCCCCTGATCTATTTTTGGGTACATGACAGCAGTGATAAATGTTATGTCTACTTCGCGTGCATAATTGAGCGGTGAACATAACGTTTTCTCACTAGAAGCAATGTATACTTCTATCCAATCAGAAGAGAAATAATTTTTAGTCATATAATAATTTTTATTACATACTTAGCGAAGATATGTTCTGTTTTGCATATGTAATATAGCCGGAAGTTAACAGTCCATATTAAATACCCAGTCCGATATGGCCATATCAGACCGCCTCGTTTTGAAATATCCATATCAGCCCGGTGATATGGCTATTTCGGCCCGAGTATAAATGTTGTGCTGTACAATTCCTGAACAATGTTGCATGTATAAATAACAAATACCGAAGTTAATGTTAATTTAGTTTCTGCATATGTGCATTTCGACAATTTATGTCTTTTCAGTGCTAATCAAATCAAAACATTTTGTAATCCATATACCGTTACATGTCTGAAAACTGATAGAGAACAAATTACCATTAGGATCTTAATAGTAAAGCCAAAATCAGCTAAGGATAGAGCTGTGCGAAAGGGAGATACTCGTTAGTTTTGAACAAAATTTCGTAAATTTTAGATATTGGAAGTTTTAAAAAAAATCGGTTTTCGGGCAAGCACCAAAGTATACTGGCCATTGGGTTGGTGAATATACCCTCGGGGACTAACAGTCCACCAGCAGAGGCATCGGCCCAGTGGTAATAAATAACAAATAGTTACCGTAGTTACTGTAAAATTAGTTTCTGCTTATCATGCATATACGCATTTCGAAAACTTTTGTCTCTTCAGTGCAGATCAAATCAAAACATTTGGAAATCCATATACCGTAATATAAAGTATAAAATATATAGAGATTAATACATGACCTTTTCCATATCAGCACGGTTATCATCCCGAGACCCCCATATCAGCCCGAGGCCATGTCTTAATCTGTTTATTATATACTTCCAATTAGGAGTTATCATCACACCCACTTAAATTGAATATCATAAACCGTGAAGCATTCCAGTACAAAAAGCTAATTAGTTACGAATAACTCATTTATTAAGTAGAAGATCATCAGTCAAACTCCACCAAAGCTTTGACTCGCCAGCTGTACATTGTACTTGCTCAATCAAATATACGAGTACAGGAATTCAATATGGAACTATCAGGAGATTCAAACAATTTTAGAACTTTGGGTAGGGTTGTGGCCTGTAGTATGGAACTCTCAAGATGTTTCCAACAATTTTAGAACTTTGGGTAGGGTTGTGGCCTGTAGTTGAAATTTTCAGTCAATGTCGGTGTATCCTGTACTCTTCCCATTTTTAATTTTTTAAACAATTTGTCCCTTAACAAAAGATTTTTGGTTTTACCTTATAACGTTTTTTTTAGATCTTTTTCATTCTGCACGACGTTTTGAGAAAAACAATAAACTTGGTCTTTAATACTGGGAATCTTGAGTTTTTTAACACGACATAAATAAGGTTCGTTGGCATTTCTCTTGAAATCTGGTATAACTTTTGTCGTTTCCAATAATTTTTAATAAAATGATTTAATAATCAATTGTGAGAGGTCTTTGTCCTTTAAAGAAATGAAACGAGTGCATTGAAACAGCTGTGAAGGTAAACAAAGAAATTGTACATATAGGGTTGCCATATTTAGAAACGAACGTTTCTTGCTTTTAAGGTTTGAACTGATCCCACTTTTTAACAACGGACTTGATATCTTTAAATCTCCGAGAGTAACTTAACATGATTCATGTTCTAGTTAACCTAACATGAATCGTGTTCTAGTTTCAAGTAAGAATAACTTTTAACCAAAATATTTAGCATTAATCAAAATAGGTTGAAGGCAGAAATGAATGCCTAAAATACCAGTTAGCAGGAATGACAATGAAATTATTAGTGATTACTTTAAAGTACCACAAGTGTTTGAGAACTCGTATAGCTTTACCGGTCCAGTCCTCTGAAGTAAAAATGGGCAAATGAAATTTTGGGTTTGTTTCTATGGAGGTCATTGTGTTCTTCTCTACGAAACTGCAGTTCATTGGAATTCTCAGATTATTTAATAAAAATAAGTTAAAGCAGTTATTTTCGAGTCATATTGGCAAATATTGCTTCTATGTGCGACATGAAACGGAGAAGAGTTCCCTGACATATTTTACTTTAGTTCATTTATTGAATAAACTGTATAAATTTATTGCTGGCATGTATTTAGGGGACGACCATTTGATTCTGAGGGGGGGGGGGGGGGGGCTGGTAAATTCGGTCGAGCCAGAATATTTATATTCAAAATTGTCGTCCCCTTATAACGTGGTACTTATGCCAAAAAGTTTTGTAAGAGTATATAGCTGCTTTATTTTGTCTTTGTGAACTGTACATTTGAAGCTGAAATATCTTTATGTATTCATTGGTACTGTGTGTTTTTTTGGTAGGTAATATACAGCCTAGTGCCAAAAGTGAGTCAACTTTTCAAATTTACCTGTGCATTTCATGTTAAAACGGCCCCTGTTTATAATATTCTGTAGAAGTCATTTCTTATCTGATTTTCATGAAATTTTCACTGTTAAAAGGAGTCTGATATGCAGTTTAAGCCTATAATTTTGAAACAATTTTAAGTATATTTGTTTCTTTATTATCACAATTTATTTACAAACTGAAATTTCTGACGTCACAATTTACAAAGAATATATAGTAAATTTTGACATTGAAATTTAAATCGTCATAATATGGAAGTAACAAGTCATAAAAATATTTCAAAATTATTGGTATAAACTGTATATTAAATGCTATTTAAATGTGAAAATTTTATGAAAATCGGATTAGAAATGACTTCTACAGAATTTTTTAAAGAGGGGCCGTTTTTACATAAAATGCACAGGCTGGGAATTTTGAAATGGCACTAGGCTGCTTAGTATGTATAGGCAGAGAAGTCCATTTTCAATACATTTATGATATTTTTGTCAGTGTTATATTCCCTTAATCTAGGAATTAAGCTTTATATATAGAGGTAGTTGTGCGAAAACGGAAGAAACTAATTCCCTATCCAGGGAGGAGTTTTAAAATGGTAGGAATTTATAACATCACACTACGATATATTCAATTCGGTTGCTAATCGGAATAAAAAGGGTAAGGTCGATCACAGTTGACTCTTTTGATGTAACTTGGTTTGGAACATCAAGAGTTATGCACTAGTACTAATTATTATCGAAAATTACCCCTTTCTGTACAAAACTTACCAGTATCAAATTAAGGAAGTGACGTCGTCACATACAATAACAAATAATCAATATGGCAAATATCTCTATTTTTATCCGATCTACATCTATTTAAATACTTTCAACGTTTACATTTGACATAGTTCAGTAAATAAGTAAAGTTAATAAAATACTGGGCATCATTTGCTAGATTATCCGTCACCCTTCAAATCTTCATAGAGGTGCTGTGGTAAAAAAGAAAATAAATTACAACAAAATATTAAAAATAGCGAATAAAAATAATAAATAAATAATAAAATAAATATAAAAAATGAAATAGATTTAAAAAGAAAGAAATTTATTAGTATACAAGATATACTTTAGATTAAATATCGCAGAAGCATTGCCCAAATGAAAATAACGAGATATGCAGCCCGACGGCTACAGAAAATGACAGCACATATTCAAAATCCCCGCGAAGTGGCATTTTCAATAGGAGAAAGGGATTTTTTCCCGAAAATTTTGTTAATGCAAATTAACCGGTGGAACTTGGTGGAACTTGTTCGTTGTTGTCGAATGTAGTACCTAACCAGATTCCGGTCTGGGCGAAATGTGAACCTTTTCACGCGCGTCAAACATACGACGAATCGGACGAAGGCACACGAAATGTCTTTTCATTGAAAGTGACAGGATCAAGAATCGGCGGAAAGATACTATAGCACCGCGGGCAATTTGCATAAAAACATGTTTACGGAAGGAATTTTTTAATTTATTCAATGCTTCACGGAAATTTGCAGAAAAACGCACGGTTTATTTTACACGATTAAACGAAATCCAGTATAGAAAAACCCAAGAAAACCAAATCAGTTAAACTATATTCTGTATTTTGTTTTGATATATAAATTCTAGGCCGAGATGTCGCCTTCGTGCATTTCATATTTCAGGTTCATAATACACCCCCATTTTTAAATTATGGCAGAGTAATGCCTCGGTGGCCGAGTGGGCTAAACCGCTGGGTTGTAATACGGAAAGTTCCGGGATCGAATCTCGGAAAAACACCTTTCGTTTTTGCGTCTTGTTTTTATAAATTGAAATCAAAGCAACAGTTGAACATGAATACATCTGAGCATTAACAGTGATATAGGGCTCAACCTGAGATAAAAGTTGAACCGTTGGATGGATACTCCCTCCGAAAACGGGGCTGTTGTTGGTAGAGGCAAAATAAAATGGGGGGGGGTTGCGAGTTAACTGCTTTCTTTGGTTTAGCTGCTTTGGTTTTGAAGACCTTCGTAGGCTTAACACTCTTAGCCTTGCCTAGTTATTCTACTTCTCACTGAAGTTCTGTCGAAACCATGAAAAACGAAAAGGACAAGACGTGACACAGAATTCAAAGTACTTGAAACAGGGGTAATATTTAACAACCAACGGTTCCTAATATGTTTAGTGGAAACGATTTAACCAATGAGAAATACAATGTACAAGTTTGGTATATTACTACCGAGAATTGGAAAAAGCAGAATTTGAAAGTGAAATCCATCAGAAATGTGAGTACTTAATAACCGAATACCGTACAAACGAATATGTCTAGACTTGCTACAAGTCCCTCTATATGTTTTTAACTCCATCCCCTTTATATAAGAAAAATATTTGCATTTAATAAAAGTTGCTATTAGAGAGATGCAGGAATCGACTGACTGTTGCTGATAGAGGTAGTAACAGAAGTTCAAAAAATGAAATACAGTTGTTAAAGGTAATTTTCCGGTCAGAAGAAAGTCCACTCTATCAGCACTGTATCTCTCTAATAACAGATTTTATTAAATGTGAATATTTTATTAAATATTGTAAATATTCCACTCTATCAGCACTGTATCTCTCTAATAACAGATTTTATTAAATGTGAATATTTTATTAAATATTGTAAATATTTTTCTTGAAAACCGGATGGAGTTAAAAACATATAGAGGGAGTTGTAGCAAGTCTAGAATATGTCGTAACGGTATCAGTTTTATATTATAGAATATAAAGAAATTTTCTGTTTTGAAATATAATTGTCATATTAATTTTTAGAACAAATTTACTGTTTATTGAGCAACATACATGTATGTATTTTTGTATTTTTAAAACGTGAAAAACATCTTTCAATTATTTAGCTAGATATAGCCATTACTATAAAAATCATGGTTTTGTGCTTTAACATGGGACACATTTTTTTACTAGGAAATGAGCATGGGACAAGCTTTCTTTTATTTTACTAGTAACCATGGGATCACGAGAAATATTTCATACATTTTCGTATTTGCACCGATCACATGCATCAAGAAATTTTGACCCGAGTCCCTAAGCACAAAAACTGAAAATGAAAAACATTAAGGATATTTAATGGAAATGATATATAAATTACTGCCTGAATTACCAAATTTAACGGAATTATGAATTTTTTGTTTAAACTTTGCACATTAAAAAAACCGTTGAAGACAATAGAATGTAAACTTCTCTAGTGATATCAATGTATTTTTTATCAAGGCAAATCTCGAATTTGACGAAAATGGTCATCTCAGTACTAAAATATTCGACAAAAGGGACGATTTTAATATCACAATTATCAATTCCCCTAACATAGCAGTAATATTCCAACTTCTCCTGCTTTATATGGAGTGTATGTTTCACGCTAGAGTTAGCGCTAATTATACAAATGTTCTTATAGTTATCTCCGTGACAGCCTTATATATCAAGGACACAAAAAATTCCGTCTCATAAGATCTTTCAAGAAGTTTTTTAATAGTTATTAGTCATGTGTGTAAAAATTTGAAGTATCGGTCCAAACTTTCAAGATTCTTTTTTTAAATTAATGCTGGAATGATCATTATACGACCTGTCAATGGCAATTGCTGTTGAGTTGTTATAGTATACATCAACAATGGAAGGGGAGGTTTTTTACGCCATAAAACCGGTTTAATCCGCCATTTTGAAATGCCTGTACCAAGTCTGTAACATTGGGGTAGACAGTTTTTTGTCAGTGCTTTTGCTTTCTGTGTTGTCATGTATATCACACTGTTATTTGTCTTTGTCGATGATGTTTGTAATACAGATTTGCGGTTGTGATATCTGTATGCAAAGAGATAAATAGTTTTTTTCAATCTTTCACCTTGGTCTTGTTCGATGGTTAAAAAGTAACAAATATCATGGATTTTAGTTGGATTGATTATAGGGTTAAGAAATGATTTTACCAATCTGCCACCCAACAGATTATTGTACTGGGATGAACATTTCACTGTCTTACGACCTGTCAATAGCAATTGCTATTGAGTTACTGCCTGACAATGCTGCAATGAAAGGGGGATATTTTTTTCTTTTTGTGGCATCAATACGCTGAACCGTAAAGTACATCGTACTGGGGTATAACAATTCAACACGTAGAACACATCATGTGCATCAGATACATTTTGCAAAATTAAAAATATAAATTTTGGGATAACTGTTTTCATTTGGAGAAATATCGTTTTTCACGATTGAATTCTCTTAAAAGGGACGTCATTGCCTGGAAACAAATGTGAAAATCATTTTTTATTAATTTTTTCTGGTGAACAAATTCTGATTGTTGTTTTGCTTTTCCATATTGTTTGGTATGAATAACAATGAGAGAGACATTTTGGTCACCCATCTCTTCGTACTATTGTTTGTGTTTTTGAGATGTTCTGGTATTTGTTTTCTTATGCATAACATTGTACATTCAATAAACAATGAAGGGATGTTGAGTAAATGTACGTGGAATAAAGTCTCTATACTACAAATATATGGTAGAACTAAACAATAAAACAACGCTTTTATTGTTGTTCTTCGTCATGAAGTGACACTGAGGCCTTCAACAATGAGCTTTGCTCATGCCTGATACTAGTAGAAAGTTCGAGACGGCCCAAGCACTGGTCTGAGCAGAATTTAAGTTGCTAGATGTCGGAACAACGCTACATCCATGTATCATTCCTTTTGTTCATAGATTCGGAATTGTCAACAAACATAAAATAAGTGGTAAAGCGTTCTTTAATACAATAACTGTTATCAGCTGCTCGACAAAAAGAAGTTACAGAAGACAATCACAACCTATGAACAACCACAGCGCACTCATCGAGTCAATTGCAAGAAAATTCGGCATAATTAAATCATAGGATGTAGGCACTTTAAACAGTGGGTCGGAATAACATTTGGAAATTAGGAAAATTTGATTTGAAAGTATGATAGTGCATCCATATGAAAAATTCTCTCAAGTACAAGTACACCATCACCGAAATATATAGAGAGCATACAGCTCTCGCACGAGGAATCTTTTTATACACTTCACTCTCAGTCTTGAATAAACAATGAAAGATAAGGAGTAAATGCACATGAGACAAAGTGTCTACAAATACATGGTAACATCAAGCAATAAAACAACGCATTTATTGTCTTTCTTCGGCTGATGCTTTGCTCATACCATAATAAGTTCAAGACGACTTTGAGTGGAATTAGTTGCTAGATGTCAAACAAAGCTACATCCATGTATCTTTATTTTTTTACTTTTCTGTAAATTTTGGAACGGATTTATTAAAGTAATTAGTACTATTGAAAACTATTCACACAAAGAAGATAATTGCAATCAAGGGTCATTGCCCCTTTTCTCTGGGCCCTTGTACGACACATTTTTATAGGTAGTACGGTCGTCTTTATTTTCCCATTGCCGACACTAGTAAGATTCTGCAATATTTGGCTACTTTCTAAATTTGATCAGGGTTCAGAAACTGCAGTTACCTAGAGGACTTTCATACAAGATTTAAAAATAAATGCAAAACATCCTCTTGCTCGTCTTGTTTTTGAGCTAGCTCCAGCTGAAGGAAGTGATCCCTGATTTTCACCCTTTGCCGCAGTGAAAAGAGTTTAGACTACATATTAAAAGACCCATGAAAAAATTACTGTTATACTTATTGAAGACCTTTTCCTATATCTAAGCATAATATATGTATAAAAGCTTGAAAACAGTTTGCTTTCTGGTATACAATGCATTTATATCCAATCACAGGCTTAAGTATATTCAGTTGAGTAGGGTACATAATTAGGCAACCTAGTGCCATGAATAAATACTACCGTGCAACCTTAATAATGTAACTTAAACATTACACTTTTCTCCATAAAATTTGGTATACCACTGAAAGTTGATTTTTTTTTCTTTTAATGTGCACATGTTGTATCACTAATTAGGCATCTAAAACTATTCCCGAAATTCTGCAAGCAAGGAAAACAAAGAACACCTACTGCTGAAAATTTCAATGACGTACCCCCATCCGCTAGGGAACTTCACAATAAAATACAAACGTAGACAGCAAAAGGAACTCGGGACAATATGTTGACATCACTAGAAAAGGCCGGTGTTGGGGTTAAACTGGTTTTTGGTAACCCAAACCTTCCCTTACTTGCCTTACTCTATCCAGTTCCCTATTGCATATAGTATATTAAACACACAAATATAAACCCAATACAGGTAGAACCACTATTTTGAACGAGACAGAAATCGGACAATACGTAGTTTGGAAGGATTTCGTCCAGCTCTAGGGTAAAATGAACTTCCCGACGGTTTTTGGTAAGGAATCAACATGCACGTCAGTAGAATTTGGAAAGACAGCAATATATAAAATATTGTCGTATCGAGAAATATTTATCAATTATAGACTTTTCACGTAGTCAATATGGTTAGGTTTATATTGGCCGAGGACGAAATCCGATTTCAATATGTTCCTAACAGGTCCACATTTAACATATTGACAGAGTAAAAAGTCCATCATTTTTATATTACATATGTAGTTTTGAAGTATCTCATTACATTTTTGTGGAGGAAAATTTTATCAATACATCGGAAATCGGAATTTAATTAGAAACGGAACCTTTATTTGAAGGCGGGTGTGGATCCGCAATCATCTAGAATGGGTTACATGAGGGCTTAAAGGATAAATAAATGCCGACTTTTCTCTTATATTTGCAAATTAAAAAAAAAAAAACAAACAAGTAAGCCTTTTTTATTAGCGTGTTTACGTGAAGTGTGCATTAAAAAACATGTGACAACTGTTAAATATATTTTTCATTGATTTCAGGGGTTACTCTGTAAAAACATTTTGATATCCCCTTTTATTTCCCCGGCTGAAACTCCTATTAATGTGTAAAGCGTTTTCCAATATATATTAGAATATTTTTCATAAGACCTTTCTAAGTGAAAAACTAGTCTGAAAGTCCAACCAGACATGTAGCGTCAATAAAACTAAAAATAGAAACATAGAGTCAATATACTTAAATATGGTGGATATAAAAATGGCGGACAAGACAGAAAGTGTTTCATAGGGCTCCGATTGAATTTCTAATTTGATGACGATTTCATGGATTTACGAAAATAAGTTTGTTTACTGATGATGTATTTTGAGCATATATTCTTCTGATTCTGCAAGTATAATAATGATTGAACATTCTTTTCATCATGTATAACTTCTCTGAATTCTACTCTGGGTCAAAATGGCGGACATTGTTGTAAATAACAATTGAACAATTGTAAGTCACAATGGATAGGACTACAGTTGGGAATTCTATAGAGAGTGCAAGGCGAGTTTTATATGATCAACATCAACATATAAATTATAATGTCCCCACCAATACACCAGCACCAGCGCCTTCTGAAAATGTACAACAGAGATAAACTTTTTCCGATCAGCCCTCCCCCAAAGGTTGGCACCACTCACTAAGTCCTCACAAATTTGTCTAGAGGCAGTTATTTCAGACATTTATGCAAAGCTATCTTACTTAGACGTACTGCCATCCATAGACAAAAGATTAGGGGGGATTGAAGACAAATTTTCGACTTTAGAAGCAGAATTAATGGAGGTCAAGCATAATATGAGACAATTGGAGAGTGTCGTATTTGGGTCTGAAAATGCTGTTCACCATGTTAATCAGCAAGTTAATCACATACAAGTGGAGTGGGATAAAATGAAACAGGAAAACACAGAACTTCGAGAAAGACTTGTCGAAATGCAATCAAGATCAACGAGGGACAATCTTTTATTCAGTGGGATACCAGAGGACACAAGCGAAAAGGGTGACCCTGGAAATATGGAAACAGAGAAAATTGTTAAAACTTTTATTAAAGAAAAGCTAGATATTCCGGATGATATTAAATTTCATGTGGTACATCGGCTCCGACCTCGAAAGGATAACAAACCGCGTACTATTGTAGCCAAATTTGAACGCCGCAAAGACAGGGAAAGGGTACTAAGAGCGGCTCCCACCAAATTAAAAGACACAGTGTTCAGTATTTATGAACAATATACACATGAAATTATGGAACGAAGGAATATATTGTGGCCTATCTATAAGCGCGAGCAGCGACTTGGAAAACGTGTTCGATTTAAGGAGGATAAATTGTATATAGATGGCAGAAGAATATTCCCAGAAGACGTTGATCCTATAAACTCTCGTATTCCAAATGAAAGAATGCCTCCCGTACACGGCTCTTCAGCGACAAATTTCATATCACAGGGGCAAAATTTTGGTCCATCAGTGAACAATTTAAATGCACCTCAACAGGGCCGTCGATAGGACAGGCCAACAAGAGGACAGTATAGTGTTCAAAACAGTGAAAAATCTAATGAAATAAAATTTTCATTTTTAAATGTTTGTGGTCTTAAAAACAAATTGTTGTTTGAAGAATTTCATGATCTTATACAATTAAATGATATTTTTGTATGTGCTGAATCAAAATTAGATAATTTTGATATATTACAGTTACCAAATGGGTATACTTATTTCTCAAAAGATAGAAAAAAATGTGATAAAAAATCAGGGGGTATAACAGTTATTTATAAACAAAACATCTGAAATGTATAGAATCTACTTCTGGGTTTGTTCTTTGGGTGAAAGTTAAATCGCACACTAATTTACCTACAGTGTTGTTAGGTTGCATTTATATATTGATGTTTTTGATGAAATTGAGTCAGAACTACTAATATCATTGAAAGATCAAGATACTTTGGTCGGGTTAATTGGTGATTTTAATGCCAGATTGGTGATTTTAATGCCAGATGCGGATCTTTAAGTGACTACAGCTTTCCTGATGAAAATATTGAAAAAATATTGAATTATGATGGTATTGATGATATTGATAATTCATTGTAAGATATTCATAAATTATGTCAGTTTAATAGGTCAAGTCAAGATACTGGAAGAGTAAATGCGTATGGGTATAAATTGATTAATTTTTGCAAAAATATTGGGATGTTTATAGCAAATGGCAGACTTGATAGTGACGAAAATATTGGTAAAGTAACTAGTAAAGATACTAGTCTAGTTGACTACCTTATTGTCTCTTCAGATTTATTTCCCTTTATATCCAAATTTGAAGTCAGCGAGTTTGACCCGATTATCTCAGATATTCATTGTAGGTTACATGTCATTATTTCAATTTTGTCACAAGATGATTTGCATGACAAAGGTAACTCAACGGATGGTCACACTAAGCCAGTCCGCTGGGTTAGTGAAAATTGACAATGTTGAAAATAAATTAACAGTTGAAGGATTGATCAGTGAATTAAATGAAATTGATGTAAATAGTACAAATATTCAAACAGATTTAGACAATTTTGTAGATAAAATAAATAAAGTATTTATTGATTCGTCATCCCAAACTTTTGGTTGCAAATTTGTTAAAAGTCAGAGGTCGTTTAAACATAACCGTCCTTGGTTTAATATGAAATGTCATGAAAAGCGAAAAGAATTTCACAAAGCCAAGAAAAATCATAACTTATTAAAATCAGTTGACAGTCGGTACCAATTAAAAGTGGCGAGTAAAGCTTATAAAATTGAAATGAACAAAAGCTATCAAGAATTCCAGTCCAAAGCTGAAAGCGAGTTGCAGAATACTAGCAAAAGCGATCCGAGAGAATTATGGAATGTTGGTAGAATTCCGAGTGTTAATTCAGATTTAGATATTGATACTTTGTATAATTATTTTAAACAATTAAATCGTGATGATGATCTCGAGGCTGACAATATTGAAATTCCAGATTGTGAAAACTTGCAGGCAAATGAAATTTTGAATGGAATAATTACTGAAAGTGAAATTATGACAGCCGTTAAAAACGGCCCAGGGTATGATAAAATAGTAAATGAATACATTAAGTCCACAATTCATGTTATGTTACCGCTATATATTAGTTTATTCAATAAAATATTAGATTCCGGTGTCATTCAAGAAGTGTGGACTTTGGGTATTATTTTACCAATATATAAAAACAAAGGAGACCTGTCCGACCCTGATTCGTACAGGGGTATTACTCTTGTGTCCTCAGTAGGAAAATTATTTACTTCAATTTTGAATAGTAGATTGACTAAATATGCTGATCTAGTGGATATGATACCGAAAGCACAAGCTGGTTTTAGGAAAGGATATTCAACTTTGGATTATATTTTTTGTTTACATGTATTAATAGAATTATATTTGTCTACTGGCAAAAAATTATTTTGTAGCTTTATTGATTTCAAGAAGGCGTTTGATACTGTGTGGAGACTTGGACTTTGGCAAAAAATGATAAAAAACAATGTTAGTGGGAAAATTTTGAAGGTTATATACAATATGTATAATAATATTAAATCTTGTGTGAAAAGGGGTAGTGACATTTCTGGATTTTTCTCATGTGAGATAGGGGTTAGGCAAGAAGAAAATTTATCGCCTTTTATGTTTTCTATTTTTCTCTCGGATTTAGAAAATTTTTTATTGGAAAATAATGTCAAAGGTTTAGAAACAGTGTCTTTACAATGCCAGGAAAATATTAGAATATTTTACAAATTTTTATTCTATTCTATGAAGATGACACAATTCTCTTGGCTGAAACAGCATCTGATATGCAGAACTCTTTGGATATGTTTGAGACTTATTGTAATCAATGGAAACTTAAAGTTAATACTGGCAAAACAAAAATGATTATCTTTTCTAAACGAAAGTCTAAGCAAAATTATAACTTTAAATTGTAAGGGACTGTTTTAGAAATTGTAGATTCTTATTCATATCTGGGATTGATGTTTAATCATAATGGTAAATTTACAAAAGCCAAAAAGAAATTGGCTGAACAAGGACAAAAAGCACTATATGCTCTTTATCGAAAAATTAAAAACATAAGCATTCCTATCGACTTGCAGCTTAAATTATTTAATAGTTTAACTGAACCTATACTTTTGTATTCTTGTGAGATTTGGGTTTACGAAAACCTAGCAATTTTAGAAAGAATTCACCTGAAGTTTCTAAAGAAAATCTTGTCACTTAGATCGAGCACACCGAGTTTCATGGTTTATGGTGAAACCGCATGATACCCTTTAGATATACAAGTAAAGGTTAGAGTGATTTCATTTTGGTCAAAATTACAAACTTTTACTTAATATGCACAATTCTGGTCTAATTGTTTCTAAATGGATTGTCTATATAAATTCAATTTTTAATGACATTGGCTTGAGCTATGTATGGGATAGTCAAGTGTGTCTGAGTAATGTTGATGTGAAAAATTACTTAGAACAAATTATGTGTGACCAATTTATTCAAAAATTCTGAAAGATTGGTTGGAATATGACTTATAGTTTTGAAAGAATACCACATTTTCAAACTAAATTAACAAATGAGCTATTTTGGCTCAGTGAACCTCTAAAATCTGTAAAATAAAAATATACATAACAGATGCACAACAAGATCAGGTGAACAACGTATCTTGCAAGTTTGGTTGGAATCTGACTTATAGCTATGATGGAGTTGAGGATTAACTAACCAGAATAACAAATGAGCAACTTTGGCTCCGTGAACCTCTAAAATATGTAAAATCAAAATTCTAAGTATCAGGTGCACATCTTCACTAGATGAAAAACATATCCTGAAAGTTTGGTTGGTATTGGACAAGCAGTTTTAAAGGAGTTGTGGATTCAAAACCAACAGACTCACAAATGAGCAATTTTGGCTCCGTGAGCCTCTAAAATCTGTAAAATCAAAATTTCAAGTATCAGGTGCACATCTACACCAGATGAACAACATATCCTGAAAGTTTGGTTGGAATTGGACAAGCAGTTTTGAAGGTGTTGCGGATTCAAAACCAACAGACTCACAAATGAGCAATTTTGCTCCCTGAACCTCTAAAATCTGTTAAATCAAAATTTCTTGTATCAGGTGCACAACTACACAAAGTGAACAACACATCCTGAAAGTTTGGTTGGAATCAGACCAGTAGTTTTGAAGGAGTTGCGGATTCAAAAACCGACAGACGACGCAGGACGACGACGACGACGCAGTACGACGACGACGACGTAAGACGACGGATAGTAATCCCTATGTGTCGACTCTGCTTACAGCAGGCGACACAAAAAAGGTACAGTGACATGGAAATTTCATCTAGAGGCGAATATTACATGCTTTTGAAAACTAATTTTTGTTTAGAAAAGTATTTGATGAAACTTAAAAAGGAGCATAGAATTTATATATCAAAATTTAGATGCTCAAATATCGAATTCCCGACAGAAATAGGTCGTTGGTATAACATCCCAAGAGAGGAAAGAATTTGTACATTATGTAACAGTGGTCAAATTGGTAATCAATTCATTTATTTATTTATTTGTACTAATAATGATGTTTCTTGTCTAAGAAACAAGTACATTCCAAATTACTACTGTGTGAACCCAAGTATCGATAAGATGAAAGGCTTGCTGACGTTCTGTAATGTTAAAGTTTTAAATAATTTGGCGTTATTTATAAAAAAGTTAACAAAATTCTTATGAGAGAAAATGTAGTTACTTTTCTGAAACGATTAAAGAATATCAGAAATATTTAATCCTCTCTTTTGTTATAACAGATTGGGTTTTCTGTTGAAATTCTTTATTACTTATTCTTTGACACAATTTCGTGTGTGCTGTCCAGCTGCGTGTTGTGTGAATATTCACACATGGCTTGAATCAAGTGCCATATGTGCTGCCATGTGTGAATCAGCACGCTACATGGGTGCTGGACAGCATCCACAAAGACGAAACATGGATATGTATGTTAATATTGCTATGTTATAGACACCCAGCTAGAGTATGTACATAATTAATTCAAATGACACTTTTTTCTGTCTTGTTCTCCATTTTGTATATATGTTATTGTATATGTTATTGTATTTATTATATATGTCTGCCTCTTGTAACAGTATATACTGTCTTGAGTGTAAATAAAGTCTTGAAGTCTTGAAGTCTTAAAAATAGAAACATGGCGTCAATATACCTTAAATTAAAAACAACGCTGAAATATACTGAATATTCTTAAAATCACGTGAGCGTATTAGCCAATGAGATTAATAGGAACTTATACCATATGTAATATGGGTTTTATCGTATGGCCGACAAAGAAAGTAAGGTATATATCTACATTTGTACGTTGATCTGTCGGCATCAAGTGGTTCCGAAAACTTTTGAGAGACACCATCGTAATGCGCAAAAAAAAAAAAAAAAATAGATGACTCGTTTGTTTTTTTTTGGTCCAAACTAATTCCTTTGTGGTATCAGGGTTTCAATCCCATGTATAGCTTTAGTTAAATGTGTCAGCATTTTTTGAAGTTTTAGCATTCGAGACAAAAAATATGGGGAACCTTTTGATTTAAACAACATAAAAAAAGTTTGGCAGGAACACGTGACAGATTACGCGAGAAAAGTTGATGAATTTTGTTTTCCTATTAGGGACGGACCATTTAACTTGAAGGGGGGGGGGGGGCTTGGTGAAAAAAAGGAAACAAGGCCAAAGTAGCAGCTTATAACAGAGATCCATTTTAATTATTTTGTCTTTTGATGTAAGTTTTAAATGGCAGAGTATAAGGTATGAGGTTTGGTCGTACATTATTGTCTAATTGGTGTTTTGGTTACCTCTTTTGTTGTTTTCAGATAATTGTGCATTGGAAGTCTCTCTTTATCTGAGTGAAACGGTATATTTCTTCCATAGAGTTCCAGACAAAGGCTGAAGGTGTAATTAAAACTCTTTAATTCAGAACAGCATACATGTACAAACACATACAGAATTGGTAAGTACGAGAATTTTAGACTGAAAAGACAACCGTCACAGTAAACAGAACAGCAATGATAAGATAATGTACACACATGTGTTTTAAGTTGCAACAATATTTTATACAAAATCTACGACCTGATACTGGCCATCAACTCACAACCGAAAGAGTTGTGAGAAACAACTTGTAACACTAGGTTACGAACTTGCTATCTTTCTGGATAGTGGGACCCCTAATGAAAGAAAGAAGAATAGAAATGGGAGAATTTCGTTTTTTTTTGCTTGTACTTAAAATTCTCTAAACCGGGTTCACCTAGAGAGAATCCAGAATATAGAAATCCGACAAAGCGGCCTACAAGCTATAATCTATAAAGCCAACGTGCAATTGAAAAAAATATATGAAATTGTTACTTTGTGCCATTAGAAGAATAATTTAATTTACAAAATATGTTATCGAAAAAGTCCTCTATGCCGAGCTGTATGCCCCCTTCCGTGGCCGTGGCTGGTGTAATTATAAATGACTGGTGAGACAGTGCGAAAAATTGAATGTTGTAATTGTATTTAAAGTGAAAGTCCGCGATTTTTTACTTTTCATCCAATTCGATTTATTTCATATCTAAAATGCTTCATGCAAAATTGCAGTAATGTATCTTTTCTTATTAAGGAAGATATTTGTAGTTAAAAGCTGTCCGTAGTTCAATTATGGATATCGCCATTTTGGATCGGAAGTGACGAAATATTGATACAGATTATTATAATTTGTATCACTAACAATTACGGAGAAGACACGATTTGTAAAAAGGATGCTGGGTAATCCTTGATATGACCAAAAACCGAACAAAATTTCAAATTGGACTCACCAATAGATATGTAAATCGGTAATATTGATCGTGAGCATGGCATACAGGCTTAAAATTTCATTAAATATATGATAAACATATCCCACATTTTATAAAAGTCTACATTAGTGATGATTTTCATTCTTGTCGAATTTCAAGTTGAAGCTAACTATTCGGCTACGACAAAAATAACTAGAGCTGTCGGCAAAGCCAGACTAATACCCCCCGCAACTGCATTTGAGTACCAAGGCATGTCATTTTGAAATTTGACCTTCAGCCACATGGTAATTGGAAAGTAAATCTAACAAAATAAATAAGGACTGAAATTACAGGTTTTATTCCAATCAGTTCATATCTGGTACTTCATTTAAAGGGTAATACATTAAATAATATATAATGCGGTGGATACAAAGCTGATTTAACCAAGCTTTCGGCACAAAATGTGCAAGGATTTACTATCATTAAGGTCAAAGGTTACAGTGACCTAAATTTTGTACGCTACACATCGCCTTCCCATGATTCATCCATACACCAAGTTTGATAATCCTAGGTGCTACCGTACAAAAGTTCTGATCCAGACACGGTTTTACTATCATAAAGAACAAACGTCAAAGCCAAGGTCACAGTGACCTAAATTTGGTACGCGACACATCGTCTTCCCATGATGCATCCACACACCAAGTTTGATAATCCTAGGTGCTGCGGTACAATAGTTCTGCTCCGGACACGGTTTTATTATCATAAAGGTCAAAGGTCAAAGTCAAGGTCACAGACCTAAATTTTGTACGCGACACATCGTCTTCCCATCATGCATCCACACGCCAAGTTTGATAATCCTAGGTGCTACTGTACAAATGTTCTGCTCCGGACACAGTTTTACTATCATAAAGGTCAAAGGTCAAAGTCAAGGTCACAGTGACGTAAATTTGGTACGCGACACATCGTCTTCCCATGATGCATCCACACATTAAGTTTGATAATCCTAGGTGCTACGAAACAAAAGTTCTGCTCCGGACACGAAATGCACATGGTTTTACTATCATAAAGCTCAAAGGTCAAAGTCAAGGTCACAGTGACCTAAATTTGGTACACGACACATCGTCTTCCCATGATGCATCCGCACATCAAGTTTGATAATCCTAGGTGCTACGGTACAAAAGTTCTGCCCCGGACACGAAATGCCCATGGTTTTACTATCATAAAGGTCAAAGGTCAAAGTCAAGGTCACGGTGACCTAAATTTGGTACGCGACACATCGTCTTCCCATGATGCATCTACACACCAAGTTTGATAATCCTAGGTGCTACGGTACAAAAGTTCTGCTCCGGACACGCAAGGGGACGGACAGACAGACGGACAGACAGACATGGTGATTCCTATATACCCCAAAACTTCGCTTGCGGGGGGTATAAAAATAACTATGGTCTTCTTGCCAGGTAACACAAAATGAAATAGTAGCCTTGGATACAGGTGTTAAGGCTCGGGTACACGTATTTTGTTTATTGGCACAATCAACACACATGTCACTTGCTAGGTAGGGTCATAAATCACTCTTGGGTCACAAATGTCTATGAGGGTAATTTTAATGCAGAAATTGTCAATATCAGTAACTTCTCTCGAGGAAAGTAATTTAAATAATTTTTAATAAAAACACGTATAAGTGTGGGAAAAAAAAATAAATAAAAACATTATACAAAATTAGTTTTTTTGTTTTGTTTTGTCAAATTCTTATACTATAATAAAAATGATGCTGTCAATAATTATTCAAATAATTTATCAACATCGTAATTTAAGATCGAAGTCAGAAGTCTTTGTTTTCAATAAATAAAGTTTGTACAACAATAAGACAATAAATATACATGTCGAGTTGGCAATAATTCAGATTCTATACTGCCTAGTAAAAGAAAAAGACTAGCATATCATACATTCAAAAAGACGAAAGGGACAAGAATTGAGTTGCATAAATTTTGTAAGAGTTTAATCAGACTGTAAAATGATTTATACATATTTCCAAATGGTAAAGACCAGTAGGCGTGGGGTAGGGTGGGGGGTGTCCGAGACTTGGATGCCTCTTTTATTGAATCTGTATTTGTTTCATGTAGATTTTTGGCCAAAAATGCCTTGAACAAAATCTTACCCGACTTTTTTTATGTCTTGTTCCGAAAGCAGGTATTCCATTCGTTGGATCTTTTTGATGGTATATCTGACCGAAGTGTATCTGATTAAAGAGAATGATGTGTCTGTGACTTGCCATAGCCTTACCAAAAGCATATGACAGGTCCCACGTTTAAACAGATAGGATATGACGGGACAAAAGGTTGTACTGTTCCAAATTCTTCATGCGGTTAACAAAATTAGACTTTTTTATGTTAAAATTATGCAACTTCTTAACATCTGATTCAGTGAAACTTCTATTTCTTCAAAGCTTTTATGGGTTGAATAATTTATAAATATTTTTCCATAAACACAATATCCAATTTTGCATAATGGCTTTACACGTTCTTGCATCAAACAACGGCAGTAGAATACCGAAGGAACAAAGGGGTGAAATTCACAAAAATCGAAGTGCAAAGACCGGGCAAAAACGAGAACACAGAAAACAATGACGTTAGACACAAAAACAATGACGCCAGACAGACACAAAGCACAAAGCAAGAGAAGTATAAGATGCATACCTTTGAAAAAGATGTGCATTCAAACTGCAACATCGCGCGGTTATCTTTCAAACACTAATTTTAGGATTTCAATTATTTCGATAATATAATAATTGTAACATTTTTATTTTATTTCATTTTACTTTTTATGCGTGTTTGTTTCTTTTGCTATTTTTTATAATGTATTTTTTGTTTTATATATTTATTTTCTCGTGTATAGGCCTACCTAGTTACGTTTTGGATTGAATAAACATCACACGTTTTGGTTTAAACATAACAAAATTGAGAGTGAACATGCACGGGAAATGCTCAGGTATGTTGTCACCTGCGTTGTGTAATACCCAAATATACAAAGATACGACAATCATCCGGGGCATCCAGTTGGGTTCTTTGTAGTGTAAAATTGTCAACAGTAATTTACAAACATTCAGAATCGAGTCGCTATCCTCACATCTTTGCATAAATATGCATATAGAGAATGAAAAAAATGAAGAATATAATGTAGCAGAAAATGGACACAACAGTACATCTGACGTTGATCCAAATACTATGATCAATGTCCATTGACTGTTTTTTTTATTATTATTTCGTTTTTTTTAAGTATATAGGTGCAACAGAAATAGTGAGTATTGGTTGGAAGTTGAAACATGCATTTCTACACGGGCGTCTACAAGAAACCACCCCCCTACACTTTCATTCTCCAAAATCACGAATACACGTACAAGATTATAATGTCAATCGTTAATAGGTGACGCGACAGTTGAAGAAAGTGTAATTAGGCCAATTCACAGAATGGTAAATAAAATAGGTAAACAATATCAAACTTTTTGACACTTATTATCACAGTACCTGGGTGCTTAAAATGTTTATAAAAATAATGTTCAGACCATGTGATTATATTGCATGATATAGAGACAGATTAAACATGATAAAAATCTTTTACGCAAAACAAGCAAAAATATATCAAAGTCATGAGTTGAACGGCGACTTTGTAAAGATGCAGTAACGAACTTTGTCATATTGTTAGTGATCGTTGTTGACAAACGCCTTATTACGATACTCGTTGGTTATTACTTGATATCAGTATAAATAGCGCCCTCTACACAATGTCACGTGACCCTCCATGACAAGAGAGTCTGTGAACAAAATACATATTTTTGCAACAATTGTGTTAAAAATGCAAAAATCGAAATATGTTAATGTGTCAGAACTACATAAGGATTTTATATTCTCTTTTCCGTATTTTTGCAGACTTTCACTTTAATCTCAATCAATTTTTATATATTTTTTTCAGTTTTTTGTCTTCGTAATATCTGGATTCGTTCTGCACTTAAAGGGAAAATTCGCAAAAAAATAAAAATTCAATATCTTAGTTAGCACATAAATATATGTTATACTGTTCAATTGTCTTGGATAACTACACAAGCCTGAATTAATTGTGAGCAGATCCCGATGCATCAACCGCCATATTGTCGTCTTGTCAACTTAAAAAGTCACGTGATACCTAAAGACCACAAAATACCAAAACTCGATAAGCCCGTGAAAAAACAGCAAGTACAAAACTCTGATCTGTCCAAATACAAAGTAATTTCTTTCACAAAATTCAACGATTTGTAATTTATTCAACAAAGAACTGAAAATTTGCAGCTATTTCTTTTAAATATATCATTAAATTGATAATATATCCAGAACTTTTACGAAGTTCCCGTGTTCACAAATTAACAGAAAACGTAAAATTAGGATTTATATACAAGAAGTATTCATAGCTATGCAGGCGTGTATACACCATATTGTGTATTAACTGTTTATTGAGATGACAGGTGTCAGACCCATCCGACCACTTCTACCTGTATAAATCACTTGCTATTACCTTTAAAAAATGACGATCCCAGTTGATACCACCTGCTGGTACACAATCAACTCCGCACGCACACATGTTATACATTGAATTTGTATAAGACTTATTAGTTATACAACTAAGGGTAGAAACTTCTATCTTTTTTTCTAGAAACTGATTGCACTTGTATTTACATTGGATCTACATTTTTATGTCATGCAGGAGACGGTTCGCTTTGTGCAGAAAATAGAATTGGTGCAAATTATTTAAAAAAACAAAAAAAAAACCTGCAAGCCACATCTGGTATTGGGGCATTTTATTTATGGTATTTTCGTGCACAGTATTAATTACCTTCTATATAACTGTAAAGTTTTAGGGTATCGTTGGTACCCACAGATGTATAATATCATAGATAGAGTCAATTTCAGTAATAAAACAATCAAAAAGTGCATAAACTCGATCATATTATAAAAGTTAATTTCATCAACTCTGCATGCTCAGGGTCTCGGTATTGTGCTCGAATCACATAAAACTCATGCATATAGCATTGAAATAAGACTATGAAGTATCGAATAAAAAGTGTCTTAAAACTGCATATTAACGTACAAATACTAACTTATGTATACTGAACACAGGTTAATCTCTGTGGTTTACAGTATACCACAACTGTCTGTATACACGATTTCGGCATTATAAATATATATTTTTTTCAGACAACTTGAACCCATGACACATAAGCATTTTAAAGTATCACTTGTATCGTAAAATGTTGAAGACATTACGAGAATCAACCTCTTACCGTAATTTTTTCATACAGAAGCTGTGACTAATATATTGATCATATTTGTCCTAGACAGAACTAACCCGAAGTTAGAGCGGACTCAGCTATACTGAAAAGGAGTCCAGAAACAAAAAGGGTCTAGGCTAATTTTTCATATTTTGTCAAACTTCTGTACGAAATAAAAACATTTCTAACACCGGATATAATCTCTTCAGAATCCCAGTTTTGTGCCGGTGAACGACACTGTTTACAGTATGTGGCCCTCGCAGAAACGTATAATACTGAATGAACTGCATCTGTCTTTTAAATTTTATCCAGTATCCGTCATTTATCTAATATCAGTGAAGTAATTTAAATTAGATTTTTGTATCGTGTTATAAGCGATTTTAAAAAAAAGATAGGCATGTGCCTTTTCTACCTGCAGCACACGCCACATTTACCTTTAGGGCATGACACAGGTAAAGGGACAAGGGACATGATCATGTTCATTTGGTTGTTAATTAACCTCTGATGATTGCATCACTACAAAGGTATTAATTTTTCTACACTGGAACACAGGAGCACGCGCGCGTGTGTGTGCACAAATTTATTTCTTCCTAGATTGTTTTGAGGATAATAATAGAAAAATATTTTTTTTTTGTTATTTTGATCTACTTTTCTGGAATCTTTTTGCATCATCAACAGCCAATTTTATTTCACAGTAAATTTGGAATTTAGTTATTCTACGAAGAAGTTATGTTTAAAGAAACAATAAGATTGAAACAAAGGGTAACACGCTTGTCCTTGTTTTTCTGCAGTAATTAGTTATTTAATGATCTCACTCGAACGCTTTAAATAACGATAAAAACAGTGGTATGATTGTTTTTTTTAAAATGACCGAGATCTAGCCAGGTGACGTCACTCAGCTAAAATTTCTAGTAGAAATGAATAAAAAATTGTTTTTTTTCCTCCTAAACCCGTGCGAATTTTTACTTAAAACCTGGTCAACATTTTCACAATGTTACTTAGAGTAAATTAAGGACTTATTCAAAATTTAGTGAATTTTCCCTTTAACAGACAACTAAAACAGTAATCAATATCTAGCTATTTATAAACTTTCGAAAGGAGTGTGAGAATTACTATTTTTATTAAGCCGTATGCCTTGCTTTTGACAGATATAGTACAAGATGACCAATGTAGGGGACAAAGCCGACGTGAACATTAGATGCATATATTTTCGTTTTTATTGAATTATAAAAATAACAATTAGAAAAAATTCAAAATGTAATTACTTAAAGTGAAAGTCCGCAAAATTATGGAAAAGTGAATATTAATTCCTTATATAGCTCTGACACACATGACATATTTCGTTTTTTGTATCTTTAATTTATTGTTGCAAAAAACGTATTTTATTCACAAAGCGTCCAGTCATGGAGGGTCACGTGACATTGTGCAGAGGGCGCTATGTGTACTGACATCAAGTTATAACCAACGAGTACCGCTATAAGGCGTATGTCAACAACGATCACTAACGATATGACAAAAGTTTATTATTGCATTTTCAAAAAAATCGCCGTTCGACTCATGACTTACATATATTTTTGCTTATTTTGCGTAAAAGATTCTTAACATTCTTTTAAATCTATGTTGTTTTCAGTTTCTATATCACGCAATGATAACGGGCTAGACAGTACAATATTGTATAAACATTTTACGCGCCTGTCTACTGTGACAATAATTGTAAAAACGAAGGCGATACAATGTTTGATATTTAGAATAGCGTTTGCCTATATTTATGTACTTTTCTGTGAATTGGCCTAATTACACTTTCTTTACCTGTTAGGTCATCGGTTAATGATTGACTTTTTAATCTTGTTACATTTAATCATGATTTCGATGTGCAGGGGTGTTTATTGGTGTAGACGCCCGTGTAGAAATTCCATGATTCAACTTCCAACAAAAACGAAAATATACAATTTTCTGCTGCACCTATCTATTATACTTCAATGAAAACTAGATAATAAAAAAACAAACATGATCATCGTAATTAGATCACCGTCAGGTGTACTGTTGTGTACAATCTCTGGTACACATATTATGTTTGTATTTTTTCTTCCTTGATATATATATATATATATATATATATATATATAAAAA
>MJUU01036839.1:11909-32237 GCA_002080025.1 Modiolus philippinarum | reverse complement strand
TGTGTGTGTGTGTGTGTGTGTGTGTGTGTGTAGATATGCAGACAGGTGGAGATGCTGTCTCAATTCTGAATGTTTTGCAAATAAATGTTGAAAAAAATTTTACACTACAAAGATCCCCACTGGATACCTCGAATGATTCTTTATTTGGGTGTAACAAAAACATCGCCTATTTAATACACAACGCAGGAGGACTAGATACCTGAACATCCTCCAAGGCAGGTAAACTCTGACATTGTGATGTTTATTAAAACCAAAACGTAAAAATAAATAAAAGAAAAAAAAACAAACAAAGCATTATACAAAAAGCAAGTAAAAAAACAAAAAACGAGAAAAGAAAAAAAAACAAACCAAAAAACATATACATAATAAAAAAAAGAAAAACAAAATCAATTATTTCATTATCGAAATAAAAAGGTTAAATCCCAAAATTAGTGTTTCAATACTTTGAAAGATAAATTAAGATGTTGCAGTCTACGTTGAATACACATTTGTTTTAAAGGTATGCATCTTAAATTTGACAAAAGGATCTGTAAAGCCTTAGACTTGCAAAAGTTGGATGTTGCTTTGATGATATAAAAATAATTCGCCCAGTAAAAGCTTTGAAGAAATAGAAGTTTCACTGAATACGCTGTTAAGAAGTTACATTTTGTTAACATAAAAATGTCCCATTTTGCTAGTTTAATAAAGAAGCCGTAACAGTACAATATTTTGCCTGTAATAAAGAAGCCGTAACAGTACAATATTTTGCCTGTAATAAAGAAGCCGTAACAGTACAATATTTTGCCTGTCCCCTTATATCCTACATTTGTATTTGTTTTCAACGTGGAACATGTCATATGCTTTTGATAAGGCACTGGCAAGTTACAGACTGTTCATTCTCTTCAATGTGAATTTTCTGACATTGATATGAATAGCCGTTGTAACAAGGCCCATCTTGGGACTGATATACAGTTCGACGTCACTCTAGAGGATGTAGTACATTTAAAGAATGTAGGACAGAAAGTCACAGGACAAAAAGTCACGGACTAAAAGTCACAGGACAAAAAGTCACAGTTTAAATTAAAAACATTTAGGACAAAAAGTCACAAGACAAAAAGTCACAATTTATAAATTTGTCTTTTGAACAATATATTGGGATAAAAAGTAACGGTTTGAATAATGAATAAATAAAAGGGAATACATTTCCTTCAATTTTATTTTAAATATGGCATGTATGGAGTCATGATCTTGACTTGCCATTCTATTTATTCAAGACATAAATTTTAGAAATGTTTGTTCTTATTGGGCACTGACATGCAGTAAGTGTTACTATTAAAATAATCTCTTTGAAAATAAATAATCATGAAGGCTAAGTATTTTACATGTATGGCTTAACATGTTATTGTAGTATTTAAACTATAATTTGAATCAAAATATGTTTAGGTAATAATTAATTATTGCTTAATTGGCATTTGACCAGAGGTGGGCACCATGTCATCCTTTGTGTTATTACCGGTTATAGTTTAAAAGAAAGAAACTTCTGAGGAAATTCAACCGGTCATGTTGAAATAAATGGAAGGTTTTGGATTGAATTTTTAGCTCAACTGGCCTAAAAGGACATGTGAGCTATTGCAAAATATTTTTCCATTAAAATATTACTTTACCAAGAAAATTCATATATGTTTAAAAAAAATCACAGTTTTTCAATTATGTAAAATGATATTTCTCAATCTTAGCAATAGAATTCCGTATGTAGTTGCTGTACTTCAAAAATAATATAAATATCATATTCAATTTCATGAGTCAGTTGATATAATTGTTTGACCATTTTGTTCTACACCTAAATACACATGAAGCAAACATGTAAGTTGTGACTTTTTGTCCTGTGACTTTTTGTCCACCAATGTAAAAATACAGATTGTGACTTTTTGTCCACCAATGTAAAAATACAGATTGTGACTTTTTGTCCTGTGACTTTTTGTCCTAGCAGATTTGTGACTTTCTGTCCTGTGACTTTCTGTCCGTTTACCCATTTAAATATATGCTGAATTTACAAAATTAAAGCATCTACTGACCTTACTTCTTGCCCATTCGTCTTTTTGAATGTATAATATACTAACGTATTTTTTCTTTCGGAAAGTAACAAGGCAGTGTAGAATGTGAATTATGGTCTTATTTTTGCTTTTCTACTCTTATGCATGTTGCGCCGATGTTGATAACGTACGTGAAAAGCATCATTTTAATAGATGCAGAAGACATCAGACAGTTGGAATAAAGATTTTTTTCATATTTTTCACAATAACACGTGTTGTTATCAAACCAAATGAAATATCCTCTCTATAGTCTGACAATTTGTTCTCATTTCAAAAATTACTGAACTCAAGGGAAGTTACTAATATTGACGATCTTTGTATATTATATTACCTTAATGAACATTTTAAAGTGACCAAAGAATGATTTATGACACTACCTGTAAAACAAGTGACAGGTGTGTTGATTGTACCAATTAACAAAATTTACCTGTACCTGAGTCTAACATAATTGAACAGTTTATCACTTGTATCCAAAGCTACAGTCTCATCGTGTACAATGTATGTAATAAATCAACAAGTAGACCATAGTAATTATTTTTGCTTTCTACTGCAGCACGTTGATGTGCACTGTATCCTGCACCATCATATGGATTATTATAAAAACAAATCAACAGAAGAATTGGCATTTTTGATACTGAATATGGGTACTATTTAACGGAATCGTCGAATAACGTGATATATATCCTAGCTAAACAGAGAATATGTATCCGTTTAGCAGTTTAGTTAGCTTTGAACAGGAGGCTAGTATTTTTTGTAATTTCGATAACGAGAGGCAAAACTTGTTCAACTTGAATTTCGACAAAAATGAAAAATAATGTAAAATTTTCTAAGTATGGGATATATTTATCATATCTTTCACGACATTTAACTTGTATGCCATGCTCACGATCATATCACTGATTTGAATATCTATATTGGCAGAAGTCCATTATTAGTAGAAGTCATGCAGCAACTCGTAATACATCAGTAGACGGCGTTGTCCCCAGACTACCGCTGTGATTCAAACGAGATTTCGTGCGAGAAGACTAAAAATAGTAGCTAAAAATTCATGGCCAGAAAATAAATGTTGCATGATGGGTACAGTTAGTATATGCAAAATCCGCAGGGACAATTAATATTCGCTACGTGTCGGGCTCTACCCCGTCAGTTTTCAGATAAATGTGATAATTGATAACCGATTAATGACAGATGTCTTTATATAAAACTACTAAATAGATACATATATGCATACAGCATAAACGGTTAAATCAGAAATTAAAGTAATATAGAAAAAATAATTTAAAAAAAAGTCCAATATACCAAGCTTTTGTACTATTTACAGAAAGTAGATTGAATTGCGGAGAGTAATGCTAACACGTTTAAACATGAATAAGATTGCATTATTTCTTTTTTTTTTCATTTTGTTACCTTTGCTTATTAACATACGGCCTCAATATACCGAAATTAAAACTATAGCTGTATGCTAAATATCTCGGAGTTACTTTTGGTAAGGCTGTAGTTTGTATTAATGTTAATGCAATAAAATGCGTAACAATGCTCTATAAAGGAACGGATCATAGCTGGAATTAAATATCTACAATGTACTTATTATAAAATAGTAGGGTCGCAGAGATTGTCTCGACAAATATTCGAATATATTTTTTTTCATGCCACAGAGCATACAAGAAAATAAAGTTTTCTTAACGTTTTCGCGTGAATTATGATACTTATAATATCAGCATAAGTGGCACTGCTGTGAAGTTGCAATTTTATTTTTCTGGATTCTTTTCGATGACCGTTTCTTCTTCTATTACTTTCTTGAAAATCGACATTCTCAACACTTTACAGTCAATAAATTTATCGTTTAAACTTTTTGTTTGTTTTTTTGAGGAAAAAAAGTTTTTAAATTTGGTGTTTAAAGATTTATTTTTCATTTTGAAATTTCAATATCGATCTTGCTACAAATCTCTTCAAGTTATGATAATAATACGAAATCTTTTTGCATTATTGTCGGCGATAAATTTTCCATTTTTCCTATTTTGGAGAGAATTCTACCCTGGTTGGGTTGAACAGTGTTGACATTTCTCATTTTCACATGTTCGAAATGATTATTTTACTGTGATTAATTAACAAGTACTTGTTTTTGTGATAACACATTTACCCATGATTCCATACTATATGAACGAGATTGGGAGGAACCCCCCGTAGACAATTTTACTGATAACGGCCTAATCTGGGGACAACGCCGTCACAATACATATTGAACGAGTTGCTGACTTCTACTAATAATGGACTTCTGATATTGGTAAATTCAATTTGAAAATTTATCCGGTTCTTGGTCAAACCCATGATTAACCAGCATCCTTTCTCTGAATCGTGTCTTCTCCGTAATTGTTAGTGATACAAATTATAATAATCTGTATCAATATTTCGTCACTTCCGATCCAAAATGGCGATATCCATAACTGTACTACGGTAAACTTTTAACTACAAATATCTCCCTTAATAAAAAAGGTACACCACTGGAATTTTGCATGAAGCATTTTCGATATAAAGTGAATCGAATTAGGTAAAAAGTAAAAATTTGCGGACTTTCACTTTAACACTCAAGTTGTAAATTTCGTAATTGTAGATGGCCATTTCGACAGTCAACGTCTCTTCAGAGCAGATAAAATCAAAATATTTGAACTGATATACATTTCCAGGTTTGATCTAATCTACCTTGCAAAATTAGTAGTTTTTATAACAAAATACCGAAGTTACTGTAAATTGGTACAAGAAAAATTAGAAATTGATGTAATAACAAAAGTACATGTAACAGCTAGAATAATATATCAAAAATATGATACAGAAAAATATATAATACTCATCCTTTTAGTACAAATAATCATTTGAGCTTAATATTTTCGTTCATATTAAAATTAATGGAGTGGAAAATTTTGCTTGTATTTACACACTTCAAAGCTCAGTCATCAGTTTTATAAGAAGATCCAAAATATTTTAGACCAATAGTTTTCTATAACTTTCATCAAAACCAGAACAACCACAGTTTTGTTTTAAAGGCATTTGTTGGCCATTTGGCATTATTTAATGTGCAAAGATTCCAGAAAATGATTACAAATTTATGACAAAGAATAGACTTGAAGTGACAATCTGCACATTGCTCCATTACCGGATTCTTTTTGAGTACCTAATCGTTTACTTCTCTCAAAATTCTTCTGAAGTTTCCTTTGTTTGTATGTGCATGGTTCTTTGGCGAGTTCTAAATGCCCAATCTAATTGGTAAAACAAAAAATATTGTACACCTTAAAATTAATTCATCAGAAAAACTGATATCTGATTGGCTAATTACAATGGCACATTCCTGGTTATACTATTTGAATCTTTGTGATGTATTCGTAGGCTGAAAAGAAACGAAAAAGTTGTACAAAGCAATAGAATTCTATAACACGGAATCAAAAACTTTCAATTTTCAAAAATAATTTTTTAAACCTCAAACTAGAGCTAGGGTCGTCTTGAACTTGCTATGAGCTATGAGCAAAGCTCATTGTTGAGAGCGGTACGTTGATTTCAAGATGAAGAACAACAATAAAAGCGTTGTTCTTTTGCTCGGTTTTAACAATGGATTTGTATAGACTTTGTCTTATTTGCATTTACTCCATATCCTTTCAATGTTGCTCTATTAACAGGACAAAACTAAATTTCCCACTCACGATTATATCTATAGAATGAAATCGATTCTTCGTATGAGTGTTAATCTTATTTAGCATTTTTAAAAAGATATATCATTACTTATATGTTGCGAATAACTAAATACCGAAGTCACTGTGAATTTACTTTCTGCATATGCGCATTTCCACAACTTATGTCTCTTCAGTGCAGATAAAATCTAAGCGTTTGGAAGACCATAAACTCAAAGATATATAAAAACTGATAGAGAACAAACAACCAATATGATCTAAATGTAAAGCCAAAATCAGCTAAGGACTTGCTTTGCATGAGGGAGATACTCCTTAGTTTTCAACAAAATTTACAAAAATTTAGATATTGTAAGGTTCCAAAAATAATCGGCTTTATATGTTGCGAAGAGATGCAAAATAAGACAAACATATTCAAACAGACAATGTTTATTTCTTATTACATACATTTGCTGTTTCCTTTTGCGTCACTCAAAAATTGTCAAAATTTATGGAATCACAGATAAATAATATCCGTGGTTAAATGCAATCTAATTAAAATTAGATGTACCAATGGCTTTAATTTTAATTAGATTGGGTTAAATGAAGAAACAACCCTGTAATAAGTATATAAAAAGAAGTCACTAGACAACCTGGCAATAACAATATGCTTTAAGTTACGATACAAAATGAGCTTTTAAATTTGACAATCGTCAAAATGCCCTAGGATCAGCACTTATTCATACTATGCACAATTTAAAGAACATAACAAATTGACTACTCGAAAAGTCATCTGGCAAATGCAGCTGACTTTTAAAGCAACATGAGCTGCATTTTTATACTTTTGTTTGAAAAGAATAAACTTTTAGTATTTAATTTCATGGTTAGTGCGGAGTACAGCTTATTTTAGATAGAGGCAGAATTTCTGGAAAAAGTAGAAATGGAATGAAAGATCTGGAAAGAATAAATGTGTTGGGCAACAAATCTGTAACCATGATAGTTTCCAACATTTTAAAACCATTTCTTACTCTTTTCAGAATAATGGTCCCTATATAATATGGCTGAATTAACCGTGTATGGTATAGCCTATTTTACACTTTAACATATCAATAATGACAAACATATATTATAACAGAAAATGCCCTGTAAGTTTCATACATACTTGCTTGGATATGCATAGCATCGTTAAAGTTTTAATCAAGATCTGAAATTTAAGTTTTGAAACGACATGTCGAGGAAAAAGAAGCGTTTATTAGTGAAAATTAACGGCTACTTGGAGAAAACGATTTATCTGTTGAAGTCGGACGAAGTCGAATATTTTTCGAATACGTGGTTCAGCCATAAACAGAGGTCGTTTGTATTTTTTTTTTAATTCGAATTGTTTCTTCAAGTTTTTTTTGCGAACTTTCCTTGAAGGTATTCCATTGCAGAAAAATATGTTTAATGTAAGGAATAAATAAACTACAAGTCATTTGGATAGGGCTGTTTGTAAAACTTCCCCCTTGAAGTTTATATTTATGTTCTCAGATTTTATTTTCTCAAAAGATATATTCAAATATAGCTTAAAAACAAAAATGAAATAAAGAATAAAAAATATAAAATAAATAAGAAAATAAAATTTAAAAAAAGTGCAGCTCACATTTCTTTCACATATAAGTAAAGTAACAATTGGTAATCTTTCAAAAGAAATTGGTCGGGAGCAAAAGTTTGCTTGAATGTTTTGTATATTTACAACCACAGAAGATGTTTAAATACGTTTTTCGCTTGAATTATTTGTTCTTCGGTACATTGCACGGACGACAACATCTTCATAAGGATTAAGTTTATCACCTGCCATGTTTGAAAAATATCATACAGGGTTGTGTCAAAGTACTTGAGTATTCTGAATAAAAAACAATAGAAAAGTCAATGAAACTCCTCAAAGAATATACACACAGTTACAAGTCTCGAGTTCCTCTCATATATCACGTAATTTCTCGGACACAATGCCATTTTCTAACTTAATCGGCTCCAATTCGTCTTTCTCCTTGTTATCCTTGAAGCTCTGCTCATTGTCAGATGCCTTTAACACTTTGTTATAAATATAAAGCCTTAGTTTATATAAACCAAATAAAAAGAAAAATGTCAATGGCGTTGAAATAAATAGGAATGCAAAGGTTAACCCGGCCGATTTCCCAGGGTTTGTCCAATCCAAAAACGGGTATAATATTTTGCCGCTTGCAGAAAAGTATATTACATTTATAATAACGTACAATAAAGATGCGAGAATAGCCTGGTAAAAGTGCTGGAATTTGATTGGCTTAGCAGAGAAACACACAAGAAGCAATATATAAACCATATTTATCCCATGTTTGTTGATAGTTGTTGCCTTTGTTGCTGAAATGAAAATATGAGTAGTGTTATAACAATTTTTATCGCAATAACTATTTCTTAAAGTTTGCCTTTTAATATTTTCAACAAATTAAAGAGCTAAATGTGCATTTAGTTATAAGCATAGTTGTGAATTCAAGCTTTACACTTTTAATTTCTAATTTAGAATTTTGTCTTTTGTGCATTCACTTAATTTGATTTTTTTCACTGTGTGTATTTCTTCATTATTGTGACAACACTTGTATCAATTCATATACTCTAAGTTCAAAGTTAAAATCGAACCCAAGAACAATCCAAGTTCGACAGTCAAGATGAATAAATCGGCATACCAGTACCGAGACAAAAGGGTAGAAAAAGGGGAATTCTAATATCACAAATCCAAAAACATGGCATTTCAGAAGTAACACTAATGGAAATAAAATGACAAATTAAAGCAAATGAACAAGAATGCCAAAACACTGAAGTACTATTAATTTATGAACTTCTGTAAAAACTGTAGGCATCATCAGGTGCCCCGGAAGGGTAAGCATGATTTGCTCAACTGGTTTTGTCATACCCGGCCGGTATTTGTTAGCTCTGTAATGAGCTCTGGGTTTACTCAAAATGTCGCCTCTCCATTGCAAAATAGATACATTATAACGATCTGCCAAATCACGATGACGACCATAAATCTTCTGTGGTGACAATTTGAATAGTGCTTGAAAATACCTTTGTTTTTTCTGGACAATCATGTATTTTTAATGAATATCCTGATGTTTTACTGAGAAATACCCACAAAAATTTTCGGGCCTCTCTCTGCTCGGCGAAATCTCCTTTCATTTCCAATTGGTTTCCTCCTTTTCTACTTGCCTGGATCCGCGCCTGTATCTAGATTGCTTTGGACTTGCATCTCGAATTTGACGAAAATGATCATCTCAGTACTTGAATTTGCGACAAAATTCAAATTAAAATTCCCCTAACATGAACAGTAATATTCCAGCTTCAAGATGAAGAACAACAATAAAAGCGTTGTTCCATTGCTGTGTTTTACCATGTATTTGTAGAGATTTTGTCTCATTTGCATTTACTCCATATCCCTTCATTGTTAATTTAATCTCAGTCCTGTTTACGGGGTGTTTGTTTCACAGTTGATGTGTTCCGCGAGATCTAGCACAAATTATAGACTTCCTAATTAGACATATTATCTCCGTGAGCGCCTTATTAATCAAGGTTTCAAAAACAATTCCGTCTCACGCGATCATTAAGAAAAGTTCTTCAATAGATATCAGTCCCTTGTGGAAAAAATTGAGGTTTGGTCCTAATTCTGATTCAAGAATTTTTTTTACACAATACTTTAATGATCAGTTCTTTCAACTTTCTACGACATTTCAATAGTAATTGCTGTTGAGATGCTACTGGACACTATCACAATGGAAGAGGAGGTTTGGCTCGCCATAAAACCGGTTTAATCTACCATTTCTCTTGAAATGCCAGTACCAAGTCAGGACTATTGCGGTCGACAATTTATTGTCTTTTTGCTTCATGTACTTTGGCTGATTGGTAATTTTGTCATTAATCTCCCTTACTTGTTATAATCAATGTCGGATTGATATACAATAATACTGATCGATAATTCAAAATGAACGCCATTGTTAGATTAGTAGACAAAAACAAGTCCCGATTTTTTCCAATATACATGTATATGTTGCAGAAGAGATATTGTTATTGGACATTGAAATTACAGCTTTAAATTCAAAAATTGGTTACAAAATGCACACGCACTAGTGTCATGTGAAATTTGCTGTGTCATAATATGTGATCCAAAAGAATAGAATAATAAACTATTTTTGTCTCTAATGTTACTTTTTAAGTAGAAAATACTTTGATACAAGCAGACCGTTTAAGTTGTAGTTAAAGACAATAAAATACTTCAATAACTTACATGTAGCTAACATTATCCAGTAAATTACTGTTACTTGTACTGCTGCATGTCCACAAATATTCATTGATACCCACTGGATTTTCATGTACCATGGCAAACATTTCAGATTGCCTGAAAATAACAGCAAATTAAAAATAAACAAACTGATCGATTAATAATATATAAATATTTTCTTTACGCAAAATCTATTCGTTCTTTAAATCATCTGTTTTGCAAGTTGATTTAGTATTCAATTAGAGATTCACATGATGAAACCCGGTATAAATCAGGAAACATGTTGATAAAAGATATAACATTCCCTCTATTCTTTTTCCTTTTGTTCAATTTTCTTTGAGTACCTCTACTTGTCCAGTTCGTATTGCTTTATAAGTGTGACTAGTAGGTATCTTTAACTTTGCCTCTTTTAAAACATGTCTTAGATGAAAAACACTCAATCAAAGATTGCGACCCCCCCTACCCCTTTTTGGACCCCTCCACTTGTAAAAAAAGACAAGTGTTTTTTAAGCTAAATTTCTTTCTGTTGAAACAATCATTGTTACTGTAAAACCAAAAAGATATGGTTGCTAGGTAGAATTTCAAAAAGTACAGGTTTCTGAGAATTTTAGAAAATTTACCAAAATTAGAATCAAAGATTTTTGCACCCTGACTGTTGAAAATCATCATTTTTACTGTAAGAAATTGAAAAAGATATGGTTGTTAGGTAGAAATCCAAAAAATAATGGGTCTTTAAGAGTTTCAGGAAATTTACCAAAATTAGAATCAAAGATTTTTGCAACCTGACAGTTGAAAATCATCATTATAACTCTAAATAATTGAAAAAGATATGGTTGCTAGGTAGAATTCTAAAAAATAATGGGTGTTTGAGAGTTTCAGGAACTTGACCAAAATTGGAATCAAAGTTTTTTTGCAATCTGACCATTGAAAATGATCATTAAAACTATAAGGAATCAAAAAAAGATATGGTTGCTAGGTAAAATTCCAAAAAGTAATTGGTCTTTGAGAGTTTCAGGAAATTTACCAAAATTAGAATCATATTTTTGAAATCCTAGTGTTCATACTAGCTGATAACACTAAAAATTTGCTTAATTGTAAAACTTCACGTTGGAATTTCAAAAATTATTAGTCTTTGACATTTTCATGAAATTTACCAAATTTGGCAGCGGGGTCTAAATTCTAAGAGCTTAGAACGGATTCAAAGAGCAATTCCAATTATTCCTCATGAAAATATAAACCACAAAATCAAAATCATATATAGAGTTCCAGTCGTTCTGATGAGTACTGATTGTTTTACTTTTTTGGCCCCTTAAGGGCATGCCCCTAGGGGTCATACCAAAAGTCCGCTATCATCAGTAAATGAGATGCATATAATGGAACTTGCATACAAAGTTTCAGCTTCCAAACATGAAAACTTCAGAAGATTTTGCTTATTACTGGACATCTCGAAATACAATTTCGCTCATTTTTCCGCCCTGAGGGCAAATTTCAAAATTCCGAAACCTTCGGCACAGACAACTTTTATAGTGTTACTTATACCCTTATTACAAGGTTTCTGCGATTTAAGGTGTAAGAGGAGTTCCAGCGAAATCGATTTTTTCGTATTTTTGGACCTCCTAGAGGCCATGCCCTGAGGAGTCATACCCAAATTCCGCCACCCTGTGTGAAGTTGTTACATAATATGTGAGTCGATTCCTGAATTTCAACTTTCTTGCCCAAATGGTCTTAGAGATTTCTCCAATTATTGAATATCGCGAAAATTCGTTTTCGCCCATAATTTACCCCTATGGCGTTTGACCTAAATTCCAAATCCACAGTGCACTACTTCTGATCATACTCTAGTATGGTGCGAAGTTTCAAATTTGTATCTCTTATAGTTCCAGAGCTATCGGGGAGCATTACAAACGCACGTACGTACATACGGACGGACTGCATTACATAATCCCCCGCTTTCGCTAAGCCGGGGGATAAAAAGTTTATGCACCACATTCCCTTTAAAAACGGTATCCATCGTTATATGTGCCCAAGTTGTTGAAAAATTTTCTGATCTGCAACCAACTAGGCAACGAAAGAAAAAAGAAACAAGTCGAAAATGAAAAAGGGGGAATAACAGGAAACATCTACAATGGCGAAAAATACAATTGCATGCTACAATCGGGACAGCCGGACTTGGGACCGGTAGTAGCAAAAGCCAGTGGTAGGGTTAAACCGGTTTATGGGTAACCCTCCCTTTATCTGTCCCGTTTCCCTAAAGTTTAATAAACATACGAATGAACCCCAATACAGTTAGAGTACAAACTCTATAAACACCATTTTGAAAAGAAAATCATATGATAAAACGTAATTTAGAAAGATGGGTCAAAGAGTGCTCGCCGCTAAACTGCCAGCTAGCTAAAGGAACCTAGTCTGTTGGTAAAAAAAACTGTCACGCTACGGAAGAAAAATCATTCAAAACTTCCTGAAGGGTTTGTTAAAGAGTCGTCATGTATTTCATTAGTAACTTCAGGTCACTGTATTCCAAAGCCAGTTTAACGGATTTGTGTAGAATATCCCATCGATATCCACTATTACGTAAAGAATGTAAGTTACTACCAAGTTTTTCAGGATTTTTTATCAGTTTCATCATTTTTAACATTTCCATAAATTCGAGGATGAGGAATGTCGTTTGCGAGTCACGTCATATTTGAATATCAATTGATTATATCTTCTGTAAAACTTCTCAAAAGTATTTAATAATCTATAAAATCTGTAACCTTGTTGTAAAAGTTTGGATGTGAGAGTAAGGTTATGCTCGTTAAAATCGTCAAGAGTAAAAAAAACTCGAGCGAATCATACAAGTTGAGATATGTACACCCCTTGGATGGAGTTCTAGGGAACTTCGCCATCAAAGACGGGGAAATTAGTAAAAGCGAAATCAAAATAATCCCTTTTATCATAAATTTTTAGTTTTTATTTTACCAAAGTTAATGATGAAAATAAGATACAGAAAAGGGCAGTATTTAGAATCCTTGTTTGCTTTATTATGTTGAAGTTTTGTGGGTAAATGATGTCGACATAATCTAAAAACTGGGGATTGTCAATAGTAAGGATATCGTCAATGTATACACCTGCTGTTATCATTTAAAATTGAAATAAGTCTATCTCTGTTTGGTACAGTAGTTTCGTTCGTAACAGAACAGAAAAATATCTGCATTGAGAGGTGCACTGAATCAGTACTCATAGTGATTCCAATGACATGATGATAAACAATGAACCAAAATGAAAATAAATGATGTCTAGCAAGTGAATCAGTGCCTTAATCATATCATCACATGTCCAGGAGCAAAGATTGTTGTTAGTAATTTGGGAGAAGAATCTTTGCTTGCTGTTACAGCAAATGAACTGAACACCCGAAAATTTTGAAAGACCATTTTAAAAGTTGTCCCAATTTGGATTTAATCAAATTATAGATGAAACTGGTCTTTTTATAGATTATAATTTATCAAAAAATACAATGGAATGTTTTTACACTTCAAAAGTAATTTAGATCAGAGTTTTGATGTGTTTTTTTCACTATATTTCATTCCTAACTCCTTTATACAAGTTAGTGCACTGGTTAAATGGATGGACTAATTTATGGTAGAACATTCACTCGAAGTCGAAGTAAAACGATGTTGTAGTTTTTTGAGAAGCTAAATAATCCAGTACATCGTAGGTAAGGTGTTATCTTTAGGTGGAACAGCGTTTCTGTATCTTTGTGATGTTGCTTGGTGAGTGTTTTCTCGTCCTAATTTGTACGTTTAAAAGTGCTTGAATTGGCCAATTCGTTTGTTTTTTTTTTTTGGACATCGAAGTAGAAATTTTTTTCAAATGATGGCAACGTTGTTTGAAGCTTTGTCGACAAATGCAAACACGTATTTTTCACCAAGTTCTTTCGGTTTTGAGCTTATTTTGTTTTCAGACAGCTTAGGAAGTGACTCATAATTATTATATTTATAGAAATTAATTCTATTGGTGACATTACTGATGATTTTATCTTTAATTATATTAATTAAGAGCATGCTTATCGTTTGCACCATATTTATAAATATTTATTAAACATCTTTGGATTTCAAAAATGTTTTCAATCAAACAGGGAATGTGGGATCACTGCCATTTTCGACAGGCATGGCTTTGGATTGTTTTCTATTGTCAAGATTTATCAGTATATTAGTTTGCCATACTTTTTATGCAACGGTTTGGGTTGGAAGCTTAACATTTATGTATAACTTTTTGGTGCATTCCTGTATAGTACCACTAACATGCATTAACTTTTTGTATTTTTAACGCAACAACAAATGCACTTTATTACTAATATACATTCTACATGTACTTTGTGTCAATAATTCGAGTAAAAGGGCAATTATACTGCTAATAATATTACAACAAGGATTTTGTACAAATACTGTACAATTTACTAAAAGTACTTTTTGATGTAATATCCTGCATGGTGTTTTTTAAATATGTATTTGCAGCTTTGATCCGTATTGCATAGTCATTTTATATACAAGATATATGCATGCAGAGGTCTTGAGATCCTTATCCACCGTCAGGAGTCGCGAGTCACATTTTTACAACATTGATTTAGCAAATAATATTGTTCACGTGGGTAGTTACTTTGAAGTTTTGGTAATTGTTTGAAGTTTAACCTGAAACTGGCATGCTCTATTGTGCAAGTATCTAGGATTGTGTCTAATGTCCACTTATCATCCATTTTCATCTTCTTTTCAGACCATGGTCACGAAAATGAATTTTTCACCTAACAATATTCAAGATATCAAATTTTATTTATTTTTTTTCGAAGCCTTGGGCATATATACACAATGAAATATATCTTCGTAAACAAAATGCATAATAAAAACAAACAAATACATAACATGGATAATGCATTTCAGGAAAAAAACATGAAAGAAGAATATACACCATGATTATGTCTATAAGTGATAAATAACAAAATACCAAAGTTACTGTAAATTAAATTTCTGCATATGCGCATTTCGACAACTTATTTCTCTTCAGTGCAGATAAAATCAAAACTCTTTGGTAGTCCATAAGCGAAATACGTGTAAAAACTGATTGAAAACAAATAACCAATTGGATCGAAATAGGAAAGCTAAAATCAGGAAAGGACAGAGCTATGCACGAGGGAGATACTCCTTACGTTTAAACAGAATTGTGAAATTTATATATTGTTAATTTAGAAATAAAATCCGTTTTCGGGCCAGCACCGAAGTCCTAGCTACTGGGTTGGTGAGTACCCTCGAGGACTTACAGTCCAACAGCAAAGGCATCGGCCTAGTGGTAATAAATAGCAAAACACCGAAGTTACTGTAAATTTAATTTCTGCATATGCGCATTTCGACAACTTATGTCTCTTCAGTGCAGATAAAATCAAAACTCTTTGGAAGTCCATAACCGAAATACGTTTTAAAACTGACAGAGAACAAATAACCAAAGTGGAAAAAAGACTCTGTACAATATCCAGAAATATAACTCGAATTTTATGTTTGTACTTAAAAAAAAGGAAAATAGTACCATGAATTGTGTCTAGACAAATATATACTATGAACTGTGTATGTCATAAAAAACAAAAACAAACAATTAATTGTTTATGTACGTAAACAAAAGACAAATACATACCACAAATTATGTCTGTATGTAAGCAAAAGACTTATACATACATTGAATTATGTCATCATGCAAGGACGTCCTTGCTTCATGTAAACAGAAATCAAGATCATATGAATTGTGTGTGTACGTAAAAAAACTCATGCCGTGAAATATGTCTGTACGTAAACAAAAGACAAATTTATACCATGAATAATGTCTGTATGTAAACAGAAGACAAATGTATATGTGTGTATGTAAACATGGATTTTTGTCTATACAGATACAAACAATGGATTATGTATATGTACATAAAAATATCAACGTTAACAGAAGAATTACGTACCCCGAATAATGTCTGTTCGTAAACAAAAGACAAAAACGCTGACTACAAAATCTATTAATGAAAATACGGAGAGAGCCAAGTAACTTAGATTAGTCAAAAGTAACATCCATTTTCCCATCGAGCTAGTCCAATAGGCTTCTAACAAAATCCATATCAAATGGTAAGCCAGCCACAATGCTGTCCATATCACATACAAGACTGGTGAACCATGCTGGAATAAAAAAGACATTTTATAAAAGCATGTATGGCTGGTCTGAAGTCAATTTTATATCGACATCATTTGGTCCTTGGGCATGTTTATCCCCTTCAAGAAAGAGACCTAAATATGACTTGCCAACTCGAGGCCTTACATATTAATATGGTCCTACAAAAACTTGAAAAATGAACTCTGGGATCAATACGTCTCATTTCTAACAATTTACTGTTGTTATAGAAATTCTAACCCGTTAAAATATTGAGGCTTTGTTCCGTATATTGAACTCAGTGGATGTCATTGGTACTGGGGTTGACGTCCTATTTTGATATTTTTGGTAATAAGTACCCCTGTCTGACTATTTTAAGATATATAATGGCTCTTTATATTTGATTCTCAAGGTTATTCCTTGAAACACGTGTACAGCATAACAACATTTTACTTTTTATTATGCAGCTTGGGTATTTTTGTATTCTTAAACCACTGGGTCGATTCCACTGCTGGTGGGACTAGAGGTCCCCAAGGGTATTCACCAGTCCAGAAGTCGGACTTGTCTGACATGAACATTTTACCTTGAGTTTCAGATAAATTAACTGGTGTTATCAAAATTCTAACCCCTCAAAAATATTGAGGCTTCACTCCGTGTATTACCTTCGAGAGATGTTCTTGTTACTGGATTTTACCTACTATTTCGATATTTAATTCTAATGCTGCTAATGAAAGGTTAGGAATGACAAAATTTACTGCTTATTATGGGTTTTTATGTACTTATTTTTTTTTTATAATGATTACAATCATTCTTTATTTTGTTGAATTCCTTTGACCGAGGGTTTATCATTCAATCCGAAAAAAAAAACGAAAATATGCTGATGCTTTGTAATGCCCTACGTGTGTTGAAATTGTTGTGACTGTATAACAAAGGCGCAAACATTTTGCGGTGTGCGTGGGACTTTTTTAAAAGAATGATTTCTGATAGAAAATAAAACAAATGAAAACTCATTTGTAAAATGGTTGGTAACTTAAGTTTTTTTCGTGGAAATGATTTAAAATGTGTCAAATGAAATAACTTATTTCTTAAGTGCATGTTACTACAATCTGATATATAAAGAGCGAATGTACTTTCATTACACTTAATACTAATTGCAACAACTTGTATCTCTCTAATGTTAAGCGTTAATGTCTTTATTAAAGTATTATTAAAGTTCATGCCACTAATGTGATGTCTAAATAAAACTGAAGAGCTGACTAAAATTCCTCATGACGAAGGCAAAAACATAAATAAAAAAAACCATTCAATAAATGAATAATATACAATACAGTAACAATTTTTAAAAGTCGGAAACGGCAGCAGCAGTTGAATGTTTGTATAGTATTATACAAAGTCGTGCTATTCAAGATCTTGACTGTTACTTAAATCTGAGCCAGTCATGCATGAAATGTAGGTTAAGTAACCTTATTTGCATCAGTAGCCTCACACCTAAAGCAGGTGTATCTATTGATGAAAGATTAATTTTCTTATAAGATCATGCGTCCTTTTCACAAAAAATTCTTACGACAAATATTAGTTGTAAGTCTATGACTTAAGACTAATTTTTAATCGTAACAGTTTTTGTGAAAATGGCTGCAAACTATAACACAAACTTTTAACCTAATTCACTCATGCATGAAATGTGGGTCAAAGTGACATATTTTATCTAGGGCGACGTCACTACAAGACTTTTCTAAAGACAAGATATCATTCATTTAAGAGTTGTAGTATCCGAGATCTGGATTCTTACAAAAACTTTAATCTAAGTCACTCATGCATGACATGTAAGTCAAGGTGACCTAATTTATATCTAGAGCTTCGTAACTTTACAAGTCGCATTTACTGACAGAATATAATTCCTCTACAAGTTGTAATATCTGAGATCTGGATTCTTTCGAAAACTTTAATCCAAGTCAATTTGAGTGACTTAGATTAAAGTTTCACACATTTATTATGAATAGAGCCTACACATCTATGTTTGTTCTGCAGAGTAAGAGCCTAAATAACTTCATAAACATGTATTTCTTTTAAATATTATTCAAAACTAAATCTAACCGAGAAGTCATGGGCTTGACGGGACATGCTTAATTTTAAGAAACCCTTACAATGTCAATATGACTCCTTTTAAGAAATTAAACTGTTGTTTCATCTTGTTCATAAGAAGTACTGGTGATACTCGGAAATTATCACTTTCAAATGTTTCCTGTATTCAGATGTTTAGACAGATAACATTCTACATTACTAATAGGAAGTTACCGTGTATCTATGTCACTGACACAATATAAAGAGACAATGAACTGGACGGAAACGACTTCCCGTGCGTCTATTTCTACCACTTCAGTATAGTTTTGCATTTTGCACATTATCGCAACTATGTATACAATATACCTGAGAGGTTTAATAAAAACTGCAAGAAAATTAAATATCACAGTGGAAGTAAAAAGAAGTAATACACATCACTAGCCAAGAGAGAACGTGTAGTCAAACATAGTAAATCGTTTTTCCAAACAACTATCTATGGACTTTTGAATATTCGGTAGTTTTAACACACAAGGGGAAAAAATTGCTTCCACTTATCCGAAAGTTAAAATATAAATAGACAATCAATAGGTTCTTAAGTGAGAGTAGTTCAAAGATGAATGTAAGAAATTCAGTGTTTTCTGGAGTGGAGATCATCTAAACAAGAGAATGAGAAGAAACATTTATAACATAAGTGAAAGGTTATTTTAAGGTCCCTAAATCTTTCATGAATGACTATAAACATACTTCCAATTAAGTCAGTTTATTTGTGATGTTTCGTATAGTTACAGTTGTCGATTCATAAAATAAAAAGTTCTAATTGGTCTTAAATTGGGTATGGAAAAATGCACTTAAGCGGTCATTTTTACTCAGTTGCGGAAATGTCCATTTACGGAAGTACAAGTTATAGGCACTTTTCCAGGAAGTACTTCTCTACGGGCTCCTTTAATAACCAGGAAAGGGTGGATGGTAAAAAACCAAAAATATTCCAGTAAGATAAAATTTACAGGTGCTTCCAAGAACTACACAAATAACATTGAGAGGACAGGTGCTCCTATGGCATTCTTGAATTTTAAGAAGTGTAAAAAGCTACTCATTAAACATAACTGGAAAGGAATTTCCACTAATTAACAATGCAGGATAACAAGGAAAGGAACTGTACATGAGACAAAGTCCTTACAAATACATGGTTAAGTAAGTGAGAACCGAACCGTCAATAAAAAGAACGAACAATCCATGGACAATGGCAACATCGGACACACTAAGAAACAATGGCACCACTTAAGTACGGGACAAAAAAGAAAAATGAAGACACACATACAGATGAACAACACGGACCCAATAACAACCATGGGTGAGATCAGGTGTACCGGCAGAGTAGCATCTCCTGCTTCTTATAAGACACCCGCCGTGTTGAATATGTCAAATCCGATAGAGGAAAAACAAACTTTAGAGAGAGAAAGAACTGTTGTCAACCGGGAAACAGATATCCAGACAATGAAACAATGCCTTCATTGTTGCTCTTCGTCTAGATCCTAAAGTTAAACGATGAAATGTTTTCTTCAGCGAACTTGTCCAAGAAGGGAAGTGAGGAAGTTCTACTAAGAGCTCCTTACTAAAGCAGGAGATTGCAGGTGCTTTTAACAAAAATAAATACTAGCAAGGGGAAGTCCACATGGACTTTCAGGAATTCCTTATAATAAACATGTGCTTTTATGTGATTCTTTTTAATAGGCTTCCATGAGCTTCTTAATATTCTAAAAAGGAATCTGTTTCCTGGAACTCCTCCCTCACATTACAAGAATTATCGGGAGCTTCAATACAAAAATACCTATGTTGCATAATAAACGGTAAATTTTGTTATGCTTCATACATTTTTCAAGGAATAACTTCTCATCAGCAGCATTTGAGTCAAATGATATAATGTAAATTATAAAACAGGGGTGAACAATTGGTTGGATCGGATGCGTAGGAATAACTTCTCATCAGCAGCATTAGAGTCAAATGATATAATGTAAATTATAAAACAGGGGTGAGCAATTGGTTGGATCGGATGCGTAGGAATAACTTCCCATCAGCAGCATTAGAGTCAAATGATATAATG
>MJUU01036839.1:0-10561 GCA_002080025.1 Modiolus philippinarum | reverse complement strand
GTAAATTATAAAACAGGGGTGAACAATTGGTTGGATCGGATGCGTAGGAATAACTTCCCATCAGCAGCATTAGAGTCAAATGATATAATGTAAATTATAAAACAGGGGTGAACAATTGGTACGATCGGATGCGTAGGAATAATGCTCAACTTATTCTTTTAATATAGTGTTTTAGAGCAACTACTTTTAGTAACACTTAGAATCAAACTTGTATAAATTGCTATCTGGTGAACTGTTAATAATATTTTATCAGATATGAATGAAAATGACAACAAAAGTTTAAAGCATGTTCAGAGGGAGAAACCGGAAAAGGAAGTCCATTGGACGAACAACTAATTCAAGACAACACAAATCCAAAGAAATCTGGAACATGGAACAGACATTTTGTAAATTAACGGAGAGTTAAAACCAGGTTTAACGATGCATTAACATCCCACCGATGTAACGACTATGGCAATAGACTAGGTACCGATGTAAAGCATATGTAATCCCTGATGGACCAGTAGTAAATCCAGAACAGAAATACTTTGAAAAACAATTTTAACAGAACTTTTTGATTTTTAAACGATTTTTCAGAATTCATACAATTATGAAAAGGAATATGGAAATAACGGTAATTAATTAAGTAGTAAAAACTGTTAATTTGAAAAAGTCTGTATCATAATGGTATATAATCAGATAAGTATAATCAAGGTAAAAACTGTTAGTTTGAAATGCAAACAATGAGTTGGCTACGGAAGCATGAAGGGGACATGTGAAATTTTTTTCTATCTTGTGGCCACGGCATACTAAGTCATGGCCACGAGTTACTATCTCATTCCCACGACAAACTAAGGCGTGCCACGAGATAACTGTCTCGTTCCCACAACTTACTAAATCGTGGTCACGAGATAGCTATGTCGTTCCCACGAGATACTATCTCGTTCCCTAAACATACGTAGTCGTGGCCGCGAGATAATAACTCGTTCTATCGACATACTAAGTCGTGGCAACGAGATACTTATACACCATGAGACGACCTTCAACAACGAGCTTTGTTCATTGTTATAGGTAATTAAATGTTGTAAATATTCTATAATGCATTTTATTCATTGTTTTTCTTTTGTACGGCCTTAATATTATGTAATTTGTTTGGCCTAGTTATGTAACTTGTTTAAAATAAACAAATGTCATGGTTATTTCAACTTAGAACATATAGAAATTTCAAGAATTTAAATTAAATATTTAACACATAGAATTTTCTAGAGGTTTTCCTTACATAATCATTCTAGTCATGTGATTGTCAGTTGATTAGAATGTTCTAGTTATATCTTGTGGATAGATTTTTCTAGAAATAATAAATGTATTTATATGAGGTAGCTGAAAAGGGTTGTCAGTCAGTTTAATAAGTTTATACAGGATTAATTAGTTTATATAGGATTATCACGCACATCTTTTGTATTGGAAATCGACATCAATTATTGTGAATCTATTATCAACTATTTAGTGAGGATTATAAGGAATATTCTATTGGACATTTATTGGTGGAATTAAGTGAACTATTCATTTGGATATTTACTTGGACTTCATTATTTTCAGATAAGTCATATATTGTATTAATTTGTAAAATAATTATTTTTCATTTTATTAAAAGTTAATTTTGAGCCAATTTTGTTTTATCTTTGCTGACTTAAAAATTTACAATAATTTATTGGTCGTTTCTACCACATAACATCATATTCAAAGCTATCTCGTGGCCATGACATAATATCTCGTGGGAACGACATAGCTATCTCGTTGCCACGACTTTGTTTGTCGTGGCCACGAGATAAGAAAAAAAAAATCACATGGCGCTCCATGCTTCCGTAGTTGACAGTACTTTAAACAAAAAAAAATCGCCGTTCAAAATCGCAAAGCTTTCAGTGTATGCTTTTTCTTGAATCTGTTCAAATTAACATCACATAATTATATCAATGGTGAATGAAAGGATATGGAGTAAATGCACATGAGACAAAGTCTCTACAAATACATGGCAAAAATAAGCAAAGGAACAACGCTTTTATTGTTGTTCTTCATCTTGAAGTCATCATGAGGCCTTCATCTATGAGCCTTGGTCATACCTCATAGTAAATTCAAGAAGTCCCCAAGCACCGGTTTGAGCTTAATTCTTTGCTAATTGTCGAACAACGTTACATCCATGTCTTTTCTTGTCATGGATACAAGATTGTCAAAAAAAAAAAAAAAACATTAATTAGATTGGCAAGCGATCTCACAATCACTGTCACCCGTTGCCCGACAAAAGCACTAGTGTCTTAAGCTAGTGGACGATTACAACATATAGACAAACACATGGCACTCATCAAGTCCATTGTAAGAAAACTTGGCATTAAAAAATAATTAAATATGGACGCATTGAACAGGTGGTCAGAATTACATTTCGAAATTGCAAAAAATAAATGCCAAAATTTCAAAGTATGATAGTATATTCATATGAGAAATTCTCTCACAAACAAGCAACCCATAACGGAAATAAATAGAGAGCATACATCTCTCGCACGGGGAATCTTTTTACGGACTCCACACTGCAGTAGAGACAAACTCCAGTAGTAAATGGTGAATGAAAGTATTATGAGTAAATGCACATGAGACAAAGTCTCTACAAATACATGGCAAAACAAGAAAAGGGGTCTATCAATAAGTTTTTTTCCTCCTGATAATACTTCAAGCTATTCACATTTTCAACTCCATTTTACAAAACGGGTTATCACTTAGAGAAAAAAAGAAGATGAATAATATTTGGTAAAACTTTGAATTGTTGAATTTCTATAAAAACTACTATGAAGGAAAACTTATCAGACAATATACTCACCCATCACTATAGGGAATCCAAAAAAACATCACTATATATCGAAAAATTTAAATAATTCTTAAATACCAGTCGATTCCATTGCAATTTCGATTCTAATTTTTTACACTTAAATGCATTACACTAAACTACAAATGTACTAGAAACAAAAGGCAGGGATATGGACACTTTCAGACTATAACAGTTCGATCAAATTTAACTCGCGTTAAAACTTTGATAATACTATGTTGTTAAAGGCATGGTTCGACCGCAAGAAAATTACACATTATTTTGGTAACAGTCCCCAACAGTATCGTGTTTAGTCTGGTAAAAAATTGCTTTGTTTGATTACATTAATAACTGCTAAAAAAACAGATTATTTAGAATATTTCTTAATATGAAACTAAGGAAAACATTCTCAACAGTAAGGCGTTATTTATTTAAATAAGTTGTAAAGCAAAAACATTCTGTATATTTTCTACATATCCAAAGAACTTTCTTCAAAATACTCGCCGTTCAGTCAATAACTGCCGCTGAAACTTATTTCACGAGTGACGTATGTCGAATATATTTTCTATTCTATTACCCTGATATATGACCTACGCCAATAGTTTTTAAACATTTGATTTTTCTGCAGCTTTGTCCAAAGTTTAGACACTTTAAGTCTTTTATCTGCTTTGATAATTTTGAATGAGGGTAATATAACAAAATTACCGAACAGAATTATAAGAGTCGAAATCCAAAAGACAATGTAGGTTAAAAACTACCGGAAAACTAAACCCATCTTTGAAGTCCATGTCTTTCCCGACGTACCATTGACACATTTGAGTTATAATCTCTGTACTGCAGCATTACATTACTTTTTGTATTATGATATTTCAAAGAAAGGGAACTTTTTTACTGTGAGTGTAATGACTTTTTGATAAATCTGTCACCGCTCTGCTATTTTATCACAATCAAGAATTTTGTTAATTAATGAAGCAAAACAAAAGGTTATTTTGCGTTGTTTATCCCAGTCACCACACATCAATAAATGGTGTTTGAATATTATTGAAGTAAGAATTTAAGCAATACATCCTCCCTTTACAAATATCTATACTGCTTAATTTTGTTCTACCCTTTTGTGTAAAAATGCGCAATGGATGTCAATTTCGACATTCTTTCTTTTAGCCTAGAATCTTTTTGTATTCAATTTCTCTTCACTGAGTTCTTTTCAATATCTGAAATGTTATTCCTACATCGAAAGTGACGATTTTCGTCTGTATATCCTATCCAGGAACATTTAATGATGCTTGAAATCCAAATCTTTGTTATTTTCTTGTTTTGACAAATAACTACGCAACAGGCGCGCTGCATTTCTTGATAGGGATTATCAATTTTTATCGAAACACCGTCACTATTCGACTGACAAAAACGGGTTGAACTAATATGATCGAAAGCACGCTGCTCATTTAAATGGACGTTAAAAGGCTTGTCCTTCTTAGGTGATCACGTGACATCTCTCGGATCTTCAACTACTTCGTTGTTTTCGAGTTAAAATGGACCTTATTATCAAAACCATCGGCTATTCAATATAAGACTCTCCCTTGTGTGGAATGTATCCATTGAAATGTTCTACTACTATTAAATAGCCTTAATTGCGTTTAAAATCCTAAAATATTTAATGATAAAAGGGCAATAACTTCTATATTTATATATATGGCTCGTTGAATATCTTTTGATTATATATATAACTAAGATGTGGTCCTTGTTATGCTACACATTTTACAATTTATAAAACTTCAACGCTTTCTTAAATAGAATATAAACACTTAAAAATTCTGAAAATTTTGACGTACAATGACTACAACTTCAAAAAGGCCTCATCAAATAAATTCAATATAAATATCACAAATTAGACACAGTTGAGAATAACTCTTATGTTGGTAGACATATTTTTTTCATCAATTAATATCAGAGTGTTGCTAGATCTTAATAAACAGATATTTTTTTTTCTTTTTAACTTTGCCTCTATCCCTCATCAACGTAAAAAAAGGAACAAAAATTAATTGAAAACAGAATAACATGAATTTCTCAAATATTTCATGAAAAATCTTATCATGCGATAAATTTTTTAAATCTTGCTGATTTTTAATATCTGTAACAGCAGACATTTTCTTGTGATTTCATGTTTATGTCCGTATATTTAGTTCTTTCAGTTTCAATTTTTACATTTGACTCAGTCCTATTGCTAACTGAATTTTACTGTTTTTTTATTTATCACACTGGCTATAGGGGGATGTTTTGGGCCCAATAAAACTAGTTTAACCCCGTCGGTTTGCGCCTGTCCTAAGTCAGGAAATTTATTAAGCCTTTCCGTGTCTTGTCTGTTTTCTATTTAGGTTACTTTATGTCTATAGGAGTCTAGTATGATGTTTATTTCGCTGAACTTGATTACTCTTTATTTAGGGGCCGACTCCGACCTGCCGTTGGATGTGTTCATTGAAGATCTTATGATGGCTTTTATTTGTTATTGCTCCCCTTTAGATCGTTGTCTCTTTGACACATTCCCCGTTCTATTTACATCACTGTTCTATTTTAAGTAACACTGGCTGCTGAATACGCGCCTAACCAAACTAATTCATATGCCAACTGATTTCAGAGAAGATCTTTGAAGCTGTTTACAACATCGCCGGACGCATAAACACTAATTGGTGACAATTATATACATTTCTTTTTATGCCAGATGATATAAAACCCTTAGTTATAGTATATAAAAAGACAAATCACACTATGTCATTCCCAAGAAGTTCAAAATTCAATTGGTGCTCGGAAGTCATTTGTTTAATTGATTTCCTCTTATGAAACACAGATTACGTAACTAAAAGGAAGAAAAAGTTTATTTAATAGTGCACAAAATTTATTGTTTGGTTTCCTAAACCTTTTTTCCATTATTTCATAATGAAGAGACAATGAGTTGTCGAAATGTGCATATGCAGAATCTAGATTAACAGTAACTTCGGTATGTTGTTATTCATTCACTTTTCCAATATTCTAAAAAATATTGACACTTCTAAATGCAAGAAAAGGGAGCATATTCGGTTTTGACATGATTCGAAAACAGACTGTAAAGTGTATTATCTCACCGAAAGCCTGCAATTCTGAAATTTTGGAATTTTATTTTATCTATAAATATACATTTATGCAATAACTATATTCACGTAAAATTTATTCTTCCCAATTCAAAAGAAGATCTGTCACCAGTGAATAAATATATCACTACATAATGTAATCCTAGCTATGTAAATTTCTAGGACAGTGATTGTCTAGTGAAAAGTAGTAACTACAACACATACCCGTGGCTTTGTAAAATGCCATTGCATTGCCCGTGACAATGAAATATTTATTATAAGTATGTGCAACATACTCTTTGGAACATTTGTACTACAAAACGAAATTTACAATTTATTATTAACTGGTTGGTAATTTTGTATTTTGTATGTCAACTCTGAATACTGAATCCACCAAAATATTTCGACTGAGGTCCAGCTATTTTCTTTAAAACCCCGGTTTAAAATCACACAGAAACGAGCAGATTTTACTTTCAAATTAACAGATATATAACAAAATAGCGAAGTTACTGTAAATTTATTCTCTGCATATGACCAAAGTCTTATTAGCGCATATAAAAAAAACACTGTAAATCGAAAAATATATACAAAGACTGATAGAGAATAAATAATCAAATGGGGCTAAATAGAAAACCAGACTCAGCGAAGGACACAAGATACTCCTTAGTTTTAAACAAAATTCTCTAATTTATATATTGTACGTTTCCAAAAATCCGTTTTCGTGCCAGCACCGAAGTACTGGGCTACTAGGCTATATATATACTGCGTTACAACCCTAGATTAAACCTACGAGAAGGTATCACCCGGTTACCGAAAGCTGTATTTTATATAGCCTATAGCCGCGTGGTCTGGGGCGCTGGACGTAGTGCAGGCGGTGTTGCCATAGATGTCACAACAGTGATGGTTCGAATCCCGGAGAGGGAACTACCAATGTGCAGATCTAACAATGTTGGGCTGATTTTCAGACGTATATATATATATATATATATATCAATGTATTGACAATCTTAATAATTCAAACTAGTATATTTATGTTTTCTATTCTTGGCTAGAATGCATGTTTCTTCTACATTCATAAGGTGTTAAAAACACATTTCTGCCATCGAAAAACACCCGACCCTTAAATTAAGAAATTTTAAGCTCTGTAGGTTGTTATCCGTCCATACGGAAGTTTCAGATAACTGGAGACAAGGTATTTTTTTTTCTTTCTCGTTAAACTAAATGCAGACATAACTTTGTACTGACTTAGTCGAACGGTGTGTGATTTTAGATGATATTATAGTTGTAGTTTCATCCTATATTTTTTGTCGTATCAGCATAAAAATAGAAACATTAAGTACGAGCTATAATACATTTTTTGTAGTACAAAATATTGAATTACATCCTCATTAAATTAAGCGTAATAAAGTATCGACGGAAATGTCAAATTTTCTTTTTTTATAAGTTCAAATCAATTGAAATCTGACTGCCTTTCTTTATTTGCGTTTGATAGTTCAGATGCAACTAATTGTTATGGTTGAGGAGGCGTTTTTTCCAATTCAAACCCCGTTTTAATTCCATTTCGTTCGTACATTTCTAATATTTCCTCCCATTTTCTTTGAGCTATGGACTAGGGTAAATATCAGCAAACCCGGATAAGTTAAGCAAACTGTTTCCAAACTGGCTTAATATTATATAATACATTTGTACATAATTTATAGTAAAATGAAGAGAATAAAACAATATAATACATAATTTATAGTTAAATGAAGAGAATAAAGCAGTCCCTTCTCTAAGTCTTTATCAAAATACAAAACAGAACTTTATTTGGAAATCATTTTTTACAAATAATTTATTGATATGAAAAAGAAAGGATGTATTTGTATATAAATTAAATGTGGGCCGACTCCGACCTGCCGTTGGGTGTGGGGTTTCCTCACCGTTCATTGAAGATCTTATGGTGGCTTTGAGTTGTTATTACTCCCCTTTGGGTCGTTGTCTCTTTGACACATTCCCCGTTTCCCTTCTTTTTTCTATATATGCTGCAGATTTTTGCAGGTCAAACTTAAATTCTATCTTAAGTAGTATCAGAAATATAACATAAGATCGATTATAAACAAATTATAAAAATCTAAATTTTTGTAAATTTTGTTGAAAATTAAGAAGTATCCGCTCCCTCATGCAAAGCTCTGTCCTTATAGCTGATTTTGGCTTTCCATTTAGATCACACTTGGTAATTTGTTCTTGATCAAATTTTAAGCATCTTGAGTTAATGGTCTTCTAAATATTCAGATTTTATCTGCACTGATGAGACATAAAGTGTCGATTTACCATATGCAGAAACCAAATTTAATGTAGTTTCGGTATTTTATTATTTGAGGTTAAATGGCTCTGTCTTGTAAGGCTTCACAATATAACTTCAAAATTAAATGTTGATCATATTCTTTGACAAGCTTAATGTTTTTGCAATTATGACTAGGTATATAGGAAAAAGGAAAAAAAACATTTCAGAAAAAATGAAATAAGTCACAAATCGGAGTGTTGGTAGATCTGAATAAGCAGAACTAAACTTTGCCTCTCTAAACTGCAAGACCAAAACATAAAAAAACTAGAGGTTGTCGGAACGCCAGCTATCCCCGCACTCCCTGTTTGGCACAGAAAACAGTTATTTTACCCCCTGGGCATAATTTTTCTCAATATTTTTGAAATAAACATATTGATAGTCGTTATTTTTACAAAAAAGAATTTAAGGATATATGGTTGTTAGGCAGAATTCCAAAAAATAAGTGGTCTTTGAGACTTTAAGAAAATATACCAAAACTGGAATGAATATTTTTGAAATTAAATTGATGAAAGTGTTTGTCCTAAATAAGAAGCTATTTAAGTATGGTTGCTAGGTAGAATTCCAAAAATAAGTGGTCTTTGAGACTTTCAGGAAATTTACCAAGATTGGAACCAATATTTTTGAAATCAAATTGATTAGAAAAAATAAGGGAAACGGGGAATGTGTCAAAGAGACAACGACCCAAAGGGAGTTACAACAACTCAGAGGAAACCCCACACCCAACGGCAGGTCGGAGTCGGCCCCTAAATAAAGAGTAATGAAGTTCAGCGAAATAAACATCATTTTAGAATGTTTGTCATAAACAAAACAAACTTTCTAAGTATGGTTGCTGGGTTGAATTATCAAAATAAGGGGTCTTTGAGACTTTCAGGAAATATACCAAAACTGGAATCACATATTTTTGAAATCCAATTGATGACAGTGTTTGTCCTAAATTAAAGAAGCTATTTAAGTATGGTTGCTAGGAAGAATTCCAAAAAATAAGTGGTCTTTGAGACTTGCAGGAAATTTACCAAAATTGGAATCACATATTTTTGAAATCAAATTGATGAAAGTGTTTGTCCTAAATTAAAGAAGCTATTAAAGTATGGTAGATAGGTATAATTCCAAAAAAATAAGTGGTCTTTGAGACTTTCAGGAAATTTACCAAACTTTGAATCGCATTTTAGAATTCTAATTATTTAAAATCTAATTTTCTATCAAACAGTTACTAAGATACATAATTATATGCTCAAATTTCAAAACATATGAGTCTTTGACATTTTCAGGAAATTTACCAAAGTTGGAACTGGAATCATAATTCCGAAAGCTTATTGCAAATCTACAGACTATATGCAACAATTCCGCATAAAGATTTCATCCCTTTATCCAAAAATGTAAGAGGAGTTCGTGTCACATGCCACATGTGTCAAAATCCACATCATTGGGCCTTTGTAAAAATCAACATCTTGGGGCCTCTTGTTTGCACCAAGATAAAGATGAAAAATCCGAAAGCTTATTGCGGGTCTACAGACTATATGCAACCATTCTACAACAAAATTAAATCCATAAATGTAGAAGGAGTTTGTGTCACATGCCACATGTGTAAATATTGACATCTTGGGCCTCTTGTTTGTACCAAGAGCAATATCAAAAATCCGAAAGCTTATTGCGCATCTACAGACTATATGCAACAATTCTACAACAAAATTAAATCCAAAAATGTAGGAGGAGTTTGAGTCACAAGAAAAGTGTGACGGACAGACAGACGGAGGTATTACAATATCCCCGAACTTTCTTCGAAAGTGCGGGGATAAAAAAAGTGAAATATTACAAAACTGATAACAGTTTGGCAGTTTGGCAGAATTTCTTCAGTGTTTCAGGAAAGGTTGTTATACTATTTCCTTAACTTTTGTTTTGTTATATCTGTAACAGTTCATGCCGTATATTTGCCACAAAAGAATAAACGGCTGACGGTCGGGTGAACTCAAATGGTGACTACACATGGCTTTTAGGCTAGATGATATTAAACCATTTGCAATATACAAAAACAAGTCAAACTTTCGAATCAATTTCATGTCATTTACAAGCAGTTCAAAATTCCATTGGTACTCGGAAGTCATCTGTTCAATTGCTTTCCTGTATTCTTATGAAACGCAGATTACATAACTAAGAAGGTCCATTCTATAACTAACAAAATATGCTATTTGTTTTTTAATCTACATTTAATATTTGGTAGTTTCGTAGATATTCCGATGTTACCATTAAAAAATTCCGTTTTTCGTTCCCCTTTTCTAATTTTCTGAGACATTTTGACACTAAGAG
>MJUU01036837.1:72623-99500 GCA_002080025.1 Modiolus philippinarum | reverse complement strand
GCTTTGTCTGCAGGTACTATGACGTATTTTTGCTGGAGGTTTGTCAATTATAATAAAAATAGCAAGATCTGATGTTTATGGAATTGCCACTTTAAAAACAAAACAGTTCAACGATTCAAAGAAAAGATGACTTGAATACATTTTGTGCTTTGACTATGTGACACTTGTAAACATTTTGTCTACACATCAAAATATCACCGCTTACTGCGTTGGAATACTAATTTAAAAAATAATTGAAAACCGAGTTTTTAGGAAATTTTGAAATTTCTAAATTTTTTTGAAATTTTGGATATTTGATTTTTTGATTTGATCTGCACTGAAGAGACATAATCTTCTTCTTCTTTTTATTATTTTTTCAAATCTTTTTTTTTAGAGACGGGGTAAGTTGTCGAAATGCGCATATGCAGAAACTAAATTCACAGTTACTTCGGCATTTTGTTATTCAGAATACTTCAAGTTGTTGCTATTGTAGATATTTCAGTTATTATTGTGCGTTGTTTTTTGTCATTCTTATTTCAAATATAAGGTATAAACAGGTACACTGTATGAACATGGGAATACACAGTTTTAACGACACAACAAACATAAACAGAGGTAAACATGCCGACATTAGATCTATTTGCAATGTTGCAAGTCGCATAATAAACAATAATTCCAATTGTTATTGCAACGTCCGATTTCATTGGTCAAAGTTTAAAGGATTGGATTTATAAGATCAGATCAGTCAGTAGTGATCAGAAATGGAACTTCCAGCTGAACTCCAAACCTATCTTGCTGCCGCCATCAAAGATGGAATGGAAATGAAATGGACTTTCTCCACTTCAGAACACAAGACAGAGGTTAAACTGACTTGGATCAAGGTTCCGGAGAAGCCGAACCAGGCCCCGAAAAAAGAACCGTTCTCCAGCCACCAGGAAGAGAAACGCTCGTCGTCTCGCCCAGTGGCGCCAGAACAGGAATGCCGTTGAAACCACTGCAAAGACAGTAACGAAAGAAACAGCATCACAAGAAACGCAGACACAGCAGAAGGCAACAGCTAGCCAAGGAAGCAATACATCACCACCACGAAGAATCTCCAGGTCTAACGCCAGCACTGAAACAACAACAAAGAAAGGGAGACAACTTACACCAACAAAATACAGAAATGAAGACGACAAACTTGAAGGAAGAACATGGACGGCCTCAACAGTAGTAGTCAGCCCATATAATGAGAAACAACGCTGCTATAGAATGGAGTTTTAGGACAACTTTATCCACTATAGCGAGGGATTTGATGTAGAGAACTTAGACCTGGAGAAGTACCAAGACTCCTCTGACACCGACACATCATCTTGTCGTCCTTTGACGCCACAGGCAACACCATCAGCTCGGGCCAAGGAAAGAAAAAAAAGTGAAGCCAAAAAGAAAGAACTAGAAGTTAAAGAAGAAAGCCATCTGTCCGCAATTACCAGTTTGGTAAGCCGGACGTTAAACCCTCAGAACCGAACCGATTTATAAGATATAAAAGTAATTTTGGAGGAGTTTATGGATGTGTAAAAGCGGCCTTTCACTTGCAAACTTTAAATAAAATCCTTCGGACTTTTTTCAGTTTGTGAGTGAGTAGCGCTTACACAACGATAAACTCCTCCAAAATTACTTTTATTCCTAAAGAAAATCTCAGTATGCTGTATATGTGTTTCAAGCAGCATTCTAATAAAAATTATGGAAAGCTATAATCCAAAAGTAGTCAGAAAATTGAAATGTGACTTTAATGTGTTTTGACATGCGAGATTTTTTAAATAATTTTCGTATACCTGGTGAAAATTTGGGATTTAGCATTACTCTTCTCAGCACATATACAGCCAGGTAAAATAAAAAGTTGGTTTCTCGTAGCACATTTGTTTGAATATTTGCTCCATTACATTATGTTTACAGATATTAAGAATCGAATCTTCTCTTAATAGCCGATGGTACAGTATTGCTTAATTTTTGTTACACAAACTTTCATTCCTTTTTAGCTTCCTTTAATATCCTTTGATAACTGATTTTTTTCCTTATCCTGTAGGTATCGTTGTGTGAAGAAAACCCAATTTTTTTTTATCAACACAAACTGATTGCACTTTGTTTGTATGAGGGCAATAGCACAATTAAACTACAAAATTGCCAAGAGTCAAAGACTAAGAGGCAAGTTCACAAACTACGTGCAAATTTCAATTGTCGCTCCAATAAAAAAAAATGTTGTTTTAACAGGTCCTATGTCGACAAGCTTTTTTATAAATAAATAGAACCCGCGCCACAACTGAATTATCACAAAATTATTATATTAGAATCACATGTATTAATGTGTCCTTGAGATAAATCAGTATTTTCAGTGACTGGCTGGTAAGCTATATATTATGTGTAAAATCATACTAATAAATCGGTCGGACTGTGAGGTCAATTGATTAGTGTACTTATAATTAGCAGAAGTATATATTTAACACATGCATATTTCACAGATTTTAGTTTTGGCTTCCGATCATCAGCTGTCCCGCCAGTAATATAGTAATCTGTATTTAATTATCTATAGTAGATTTGTTAAATTCAAGGACTGTATATTCATGTGATTCTTAATTTTCTTTTCTTAAGCAAATGTTGAGCAAGATAAAATTCCTTAGTGAACTGAATTAATATAAAATCCAGTATGGATTCTTATTTTTTGTACTATATGCATTCAGATAGTTTATGTCTTGATTTGTTTATAGAAAACAAACACGGCTGGTTCTGCCAGCAGTTATGTATCTAATGAAATTGCCTAGTGTCTCGGCCAGCTGATTTTCACTATTTGATCCTTTTCAAACAAAAGCACACCCTAACTGTCTATAGAAAACAATTAATTATCACGTGTGAACTTTTGATGAGGTAACAAAGTTAGACATATTTCTACTTCATTTGAAGGCCACTGTCGGTGATCCTGTAAATTAATTTGATTTGCATCAGGATCATTAGTTTATGATTGACCACTGTTTTTGATGTGTAGAAGATATTCTTCTAAAATATGGATGATATGATGTAACCATCTTTAGAGGGTCGAAATTATTCATATTAGAATGACCCTTTGTTTTTTTAGAGCATTTTAATTTCCACTTTAATTGAGTATTTATTTTCATTGTAGGAATAGCCCCATCAATGTGTCTTTTCTCGAATTAGTTTCATACTTTTTTCAAGATAATGTGAACTAATTTTTCAATTTTGTCTTCCTGATATTTTCTTCTCGAAAGGATATATTCAGAGGGCACTATATCTGTGCAAATCCGCTTTTGAAAGGTCGAAATCAGTAAAACGTAACGTACACCCCAGTATAAAGTCAGAAAGGAATTTTGAATTACATTTCTGACCAGAACTTATTTCCTCATATTAATTCTGACTTGGTGTAATAAGATAACAAGATCAACACGCCCTTCATTTTTTTCAAAATTTTCAAAATTTTTATTTTTTATAAAAAACCAACTATTACAGATCGAAGTTCAGCAAAAATGTTCAGCATATCAAGATCTAGCAACCTTGTAATTTTGAAGGAAATCTAAATATTTTACGAAAGGATATGAAGTAAATGAACATGAGATCATGACATATATGTTAACTCCAACTGCAATGATTTTAATGAGCTGTATGGCCATTTCGGAAATTTATTCCTCATCAGCAGCACTAGAACCCAAACAAAGGAAATCCATAATTTGAAAAAAAATGTCAAAATGCATAAAACCAAACAAAATCCGAATTATTAGTAATATCAAATATAGGTAAGGATAAAACTACGATAAACTACAAAACTAAATACCTATATAGGAGTTATTGCTCTTTATTGGTAAAATGTGTCAAACTGTCTTCATTTTGCCTTATATTTCAAAAACTTTACATATAAGATAGAAGTTGAGTTTTTGATGCAAAAATTTTTCAACATAACAAAATCCTCATTTTATCCTCATGATGGAATTTGCTGAAGCCATAAAAAATGCTGCCAGCGTTAAGCTTAGTTTATAATTATATCTATGGGAAAACACATTCAAATATCTTCTCTTCTCACACAACTTGGGCAATATTGGAATCATGCTTTGTTACAAGTGCCCTTAGTTTGTTTCCTGAAAAAATATGTCCGGCAAGTCCCTATTAGATCCAGGATGGTCGCCAGCTTGGAACATAGTTTAACAATGAACCGTATTGAAATCTGTTTTCTAATGCGGTTCAATGTTGTTTCAGTAGTTTCAGAGAATTATTCTTTTATGTTTTTCTCTGAAACTGCTTGGCTAATTAAACTCAAACTTGGTCATAATAGTCCTTAAGTGGTCCTCTTTATAAATATGTGTGCAATCCAAGGTGGCCGCCAGACAGGAACTTAGATTAACATTTGACCTGAATGGAAAATACATCCAAAGATTGTTTCCTTTGAAAAGACTTGGCTAATCGGAGCCAAACTTGGTCATAATGGTCCTTTGAAAACTTTGCACAGTAAGTTCACATTCATAGATCCAACATGGCCGCCAACATGAAGCATTGTTTAACATAGGACCATATGGGAAAGGTATCCCCTCTGACACTGTGGGTCATATTACATCGAGGTCTACCATCAAACTAGAAAATGAGACCCTTCATTTCTAAGGTTATTTGCACTGTCTATGCCAACCTCGGACCAGGTGAGCTTCAGGCTCTTGAGAGCCTCTAGTTAATGAACGCTTGAGACCGAATTTTTAAAAGCTTTTATTATCAAGGTGGTCACGCAGATAAATATGTCTGATGAAAAAGTTTGCAGAATTTATGCTAGCTGTTGCGTACCGAATCAACTGTGAAACATACACTCCTTAAGTAGGAGAAGTTGGAATATTTCTGTCCATGTTACAGAAATTAATAATTCTATTTGATGATAGCCTCGCATATTTTTTCGCAAGTTACACTCTTATCAATAACACGCATATCAGGTCTGATTAAACGTCAGAGTGATTATTCTAGAGTTGGGAGGACCTGGCTTCGTGCCGACATAAATTGAGGTTTCATAGTTCGTTTAAATTGAACATTTCTGTTGAATGGTTGCTGTAAACAGCACAGAACATGCTTACCCTTCCGAAGCACCTTATTTCTCTGTCAGTTTCATGGGAGAAAACTTAATTTAGACTGGGGCTTGTCTCTCCTGCAGTGTAGAGTCCGTAAAAATATTCCCCGTGCGAGAGATTTATGTTCTATATACATTTCAGTTATAGTGTACTTTTTCTGAGATAATTTCTCATATGGATGCACTATCATAATTTCAAGTTATGTCATTTTATTTAATTTTTATTTATTTATTTATTTTTTTTTTCAAGATTATTGTTCTGACTGGGGCTTGTCTCTCCTGCAGTGTAGAGTCCGTAAAAATATTCCCCGTGCGAGAGATTTATGTTCTATATACATTTCAGTTATAGTGTACTTTTTCTGAGATAATTTCTCATATGGATGCACTATCATAATTTCAAGTTATGTCATTTTATTTAATTTTTATTTATTTATTTATTTTTTTTTCAAGATTATTGTTCTGACCACCTGATTATTGTGCCCACATCTCATAATTTTATTATGCCAAGTTTTCTTACTGTTGACTCGATGAGTGCCCTGTGGTTGTTTAAATGTTGTGTTTGTCTTCTATTGGTCTTTTTGTCGGCCGACGGGTGACAGCAATAGTAAGAATACTTTGCCAGTTGATTTTATGTTTGTTGACGATCATAATAAACATGGATGTAGCGTTGGTCGGTGCTGACATTACTATGAGGTCTGGGCATAGCTCATTGTTGAAAGCCTCATGGATGACTTCAAAATGAAGAACAACAATGAAAGCGTTGTTCCATTGCTTGTTTTCCCCACTTATTTGTGGAGATTTTGTCTAATTTGCTTATACTCCATATCATTTCATTGCTGATGTGAAAACATTGGTTTTGAGCGTTACTTTAAACAATATTTTATTCAGTAATTCCTATACATAACAATACATTTATACAATACAAGAATTCGGAAACAATCAGAATGCTTATATAAATCCGTCTACAGAAAACACATAAATATATAAAACAAATTATAATATGCTCGGTACTATAAATGATAATACAAAATAAATTACACTTATGAATGAATAAAGTAGAAAGAGGAAATTTGAATACAAATGTGACAAATTTGAAAAAAAAGAAAAGTTGAAAAAATGTATGTTATACAAGTTTGATTTAAGGTGGTTCGGGGGACTAAGCGAAATCAATCAGAAATTTTCAATAGTTTGCAGAATTAAACTTCAAAAATTTAACTTCCAAAAAATAAAATAAAAATTGGGGTTCACGGACCATATAAGCTCACAATCTTGCACTGAAAATTGGGAATTTTTAGTTAAACTGTTAAGAAAAATTATCACTTTTTGAAAATTATTCAAATTACATCCATGAGAATTTTGATTAATTTCATATACTGCTAGACCCTGTATTGAACTTTCTAAAAACTAAAATAAAAATGGGGGTCACGGACCTAATTATGTAATTATTTCACAAAATCCAATTTTCATAGTGATTTCTTTGTAAAATATTTTTTGAAATTACCTCCCTTGTTTAAATTTTCATTTCAAAGAATTTTACAATAAAAATACTATTCTGTATTTTTCGTCCGAAATGATTGCTATAATTATAGAAATGGGCCAATTATTTGAGTTTTAAGCGAATTATTTTAAAGATTTTCCAAATTTTAAAATGTTTGTATATTTCTCTCATGAAAAATACCTATCAAAGCATGAAATATGAAAACAAAATGGCGGAATACCACCGATCCACCTTAAAATCTTTTTTATGAGAAATCCTTTGCTATTTAATATAACAATTTTGAACGTTAGTGAAGATGTGTTTGGTTGTTTCGAAATTTAATGTGTTATTTCCAAAAAGAAGAATTTCATCTGTATTATCTTTGAAATTGATCGATAAATTGTACGCAAATTACTATAGTTATTACAATGTAAGAGATAATGTGATGTGGTTTCGATATTTCACAACATGCAAAACGGTGATTCAACGATATTTCTTTTAAAGATGCATACTCCTGAGAGGTCAAAACTTTCCTGCATCAAGAATTCCCCGAAACCTATATTTTTATAACGCGAATGCCTCGACAAAATCATTTTTGAAGTGAAAACCATATGTCCGTGTGCATTTTTCTGCGCTATAGTCATTTGAAAACCCCTATTTTCGCAATTTTGTGCAAATATCATCAATTTTGGCCTATTTTGGGGCCATTTTGGTTTAAATATCGATTTCAAGCATCAAGTTTTATCTTAAAGTTTCCAGATTGTTAGATATGATAAGTCTGAAGAAATATCACTAATAAAAAGCATTGATCCGTGATGATATAAGAAAGTTTTGTAAGAAAATGTTGCTTCTTTTGGTCAAATTCAAGGCTTCTAACAACGTTGCTATTGTCTGAAGGAAGTACTACATCGATGTCCAACAAAACGAACTGGACAAGTCATACACTTTCAAACGTACCATTTGGGACGAAAAACGTTAACCAAACAACATTATAAGGATACAGAAACGCTAAAAGTTCCACCTAAAGATAACATCTTACCTACCTACTGGGTTCCGAAGTTTCACAAAAATCCCTTCACACATCATTTTATTTCAGCATCTAGAAAGTGTTCAACTACCAATTTATCCATCCATTTAACTAGTTCACTTACTTGTATAAAGGAGTTGGTTATTAAATACTGTGAAAAAACTCTGGTGTAAATTACTTTTGGAGTGTAAAAAATTCTATTGAAGTTTTAGATAAACTACAATCTATTCAAAGACCAGTCTCGTCTATCGACAGTTATGATTTTTCTACACTTTATACTACCCTTCCACATAATTTGATTAAATATAAGTTGGGACAACTTATTAAATGGTCTTTTAACTTTATGGTCTGCAGTTCATTTGCTGTAACAAAAAGCAATGATTCTTCTCTAATATAAGCTATAATAATCATTGTTCCTGGACATTTGATGATATGATTAATGCACTCAATCTTTTGCTGGTCAATATTTTTGTTCGTTTTGGCAACACTATTTATCAACAGGTTATAGGTATTCCCAATGGGTACAAATTGTGCACCTCTCATTGCAAATATTTTTCTTCTCTGTTACGAACGAGATTTCATGAAACAACTTCAAAAACGGAACCATACCTAACAGTGATAAACTTATTTCTATTTTCAATGATAACAGCAAGTATATTGACGATATCCTTACTATTGATAATCCCCAGTTTTTACATTATGTAGACATTATTTATCCACAACAACTGAAATTAAATAAAGCTATAAAGATATAAATAAAGATCCTTTTCTGGATCTGACTATCATTATAGACTCTGGTAAAATCAAAACCAAAATATATGATAAAAGGGATGATTTTGATTTCACTATTACTAATTTACCTTTTCTTGATGGCGATATTCCCGTTGCTCCATCCTACGGGGTGTATATTTCCCAACTGGTACGATTCGCACGAGTTTGTTCTACTTTTGATGATTTCAATGAACGTAACCGTACTATCACAGCCAAACATTTACAACAGGGTTACAGATTTCATAAGTTGTTGAATACATTTAAAGAGTTTTGTAATAGACATGAACATGTTATATCTAAATATGGCGTTACTCGTAAACAGCTTATTACTATGGGCATTTCTAGTCCTCAATTTTACGGAAATGTTGTTAAAAATACCAGAAATTGATTAAAAATCCAGAAAAAGCTGGATGTAAATTACATTCTTTACGTAATAAGGGATATCGGCAAGATATTATGCTTGCATCCGTTAAATGAGCTTTGAGACCTAGTGACCTGAAAATTTTGCACACATACTGGCCTCTCACTGATACTGCTGATGTCTACTGAAATTTATGATGATTCTTGACCAGACCCCTCGGGAAGTTTTGAGTTTGATTTTTCTTCAGTTGTGCGACAGTGTTCTACCAGCAGACTAGGCTCCTTGAGCTAGCCGACAGTATAGCGGCGAGCACCCCTCGACCCATCTTTCAAAATTACGTATTGTCTTTTTCTCTCCTTTCAAGATTGTGGTCATGGAGTAAGTAGTCTACCTGTATTGGGTTTTATTCGTATGTTTTGTACTATAGGGAAACGAGACAGATAAAGGGGAGGTTTGAGTACCCAAAAACCGGTTTAACCCTACCGCTGGCTTTTGCTAGTGCCGGTACCAAGTCCGGCTGTCCCGAGTATCTATCGTTGTCGACGTGTGTCTTTTGTCTTATACATGTTTTTTCTTGTGTAGTTCCTTTGCAAATTGTTGCATGTTATTATAATTTTCAGCCATTGTAAGTGTTTCGTAAAAATCTGTAAAAATCAAGATTTGTCAAAATTCTCAAAAACTACAAAGTCAAAACTTATCATTGTTTTGTTTAGATAGTTCGACAATTGTATCTTCAAGAACTCGGAAAAGAAATCATATGAATAAAATTAGTACTTTTCTTGAAAATTTATTTTTATTACCCCTACCCAAAATCGGCTAAATTCTGACCGGGATCAATGGTCAAATTTGATCAAAAATTATAATTTTCCATTTCTCAAAAACTACTGGTCATAGGTACATATTTTTGAAACAATTCGGGAGGGTCATTATATAATATAAATCAATCACAGAATGTCACTGATCAGGCTGGTTTATAGAATTATTCATAAACGAGATTTCAACGAGACTGAAACCTCAGGAGAATACATCCTTAAATAAATGCTCGTTTAATGAACTGCTGCCCATTTGGAGTCCGGCATGTAGTATTCGACCCTTTCTATTTCCCGAGTTAAAATATTTTGGCACTTTACTTTGCATACTTTGAGACTTTTACTTTGATTTAGAATATTTAGTGAACCAGCATTTTTAAAATTCAACGGCAAGGCATGCAATAGTTTTATTGTTGACGGTAAAAAATTGTTAGCAGATGGACTAGTACGTGTTCGAATAAGTGGAAATATATCATTACGCCTTGTATTATAATTAAGTTTTCAAATGACTGTGGAATAATATTTGATAAGAATTGTAGGGTTAAATTGTTTTGTACTTTATAAAATTGAATTAGTTTATGTTTGTTACGACGATCACAGGGTTTCTGTAAACCGGTTCCTTATAAAGCTGCTCTATTGATGTTAATTTGGTGCCCCCAGAAATAATTCTGTCAAGCTTAAATTTAAACATACGTAGTATATTTAATCTTCGATAGGCCTTGTTGATGATCATATCAATATGATTTTTCCAAGTACCATCACAAGAAAAAATAACTCCTGGATGTTTATGTTGATTTACACTATTAAGCTGTTGATATTTCAATATAAGTGTGGATGGATCGGTTTATTTACTTTTCTCGATATAACCATAGTTTCAGTTTTAGTATACCAGCCAATCATTTGCTCACGTGTTTATACGTTCAGGATCATTATTGAGAGTGTTTGCAGAATCCGAAGGAACATCTATAATGAGATAAATACTTGTGTAATCTGCAAACAATTTTATATTTGATTTAATGCCAGTAAATATATTATTGATACAAACGATAAATAAAAATGGATCGAGCATGGAACCTTGTATAATTCCGGCATTAACCTGTGTCCAAGATGACTTAAACCCTTTTTAGTTACGCTCTGATACCTGTCTGAAAGATAATTTTCTATCCAACAGATAATATTTTCGTTTAAACCATAAATTCTTAATTTTGAAACCAGGGCACGATGCCAAACTTTTTCAAACGCTTTGCTAGCATCGCAAAATATGATCCTAAGATCCTTTCCGTTATCCAGTGCTTTACCGACATCATTTGATATATCCAATAAATGACTTATAGCTGAGTCACCCATCGAAAATCCAGACGGATGAGGGGTAATGATATTATTACTGATTAAGTAGTTATGGATATATTTAAACACACTTCGTTCCATAACTTTACCAGCTATACTTATCAATGATATGGGACGGCAATTCTGCACTAAGGCAGGGTTATCTTTTTTTAAAAACAGGACAAACACAGTTTTTTTTCACTCGGAAGTAAATAGACAATTTTCCAGGGACATAATAAATACATAGCTTTGGATATATTAAGATTTTTAAGAGCATCCTCTTAATTAGTTTCGGTTCCTGATATGTCGAGTAGGTCCGACTCAACGCGAGGCTGCAGAATAGGAGTATCAATAAATGTGTCATTTACTAGTGACTGAGACGAAAATTAATTGTTAAATAACTTAGACGACTTCACTCGTCACAATCAATTAATTGATCGTGGACAAGTAAAGGAGGAAAACAGAGTTTTTTTTAGCAATACTTTTACTTTCCATCACTAGATTTAGCAATTTAATACCTTAAAAAATTGTTATTTGTTTGGCTGTCTTCCACCAATCCTTTGCAGTTAAATCATCATGTTTCAAATTTTCGGAGAGTTTGTTAAGTAAGCAAATTTTGCGTTTTTAATTTTGAGGCTTAGTCTTTTTAGCCCTATTGTGTAGTCCATTTTTCTTCCGTATCAACCTTTTGATATGATTAGTAATCCATGGAGCATCTTTTTACTACGAACGTTGATAATATAGAAATATGTTTATTAGCTATATTCAAATGCAATCTGAGGTCAAATTTAGATGAGTCAATTTGACTTTGCCAGTCAGCATTACGTAGATTATTTCTAAATTCATCATAGCTGCCTCTGTCGTACAACCAAATCTTGCGCTTGTAACATTTAAATACTGGTTTATCACAATTAAAAACTCCTATTGTAGGACATTAGTACCTTATCAGTTCGGTCAGAGGAGGACCAACTGTAGAATGTACAATTCTTCCTGGATTATTAGTTAAAATCAAACCAATTAATGAGGAATTATTTTCTGTAAAATACGTAGGTTAATGTAAACTAAAAGTACGTAAAATATTTTTGATTTTTGTACTTATTCGGATTAAGTTGATTTTTGTTGAAATCGCCCACTGAAATATAGGAATCTTGGTTACTGTTGATTGCCATATCAACGGAGTTTTCAAACTTTTCCCATACAACATTATTACAATTTGGTGGGATAAAGAATGTCCCATACAATTTTTTTCTGATTTCGTTTCAGTTAAATCCAGATGCAATCTAATCCCCGGATTTCAAATTCATGTCTGTGCATGGGTTGCAAATGACTTTTACCTTAACAGCGACTCCTCCATTAGAGGACTCGTTCCTTTCTATAAATTTTATCATGAGATTTCTGTGATTTAAGCTGTATAACGTCATTGTTTTTTGTGTTCACGTTTCGGCCATGTCATTGGAATTCGATTTTATTTGTGTAAAAATCATTCCTTTCTTTCTTCGGTTTTCTACTGCCGTTATTGTCTAGCAAATCCGGAAATTCATTTAATTTATTCTCAGTATAAATTTGTTCCGTTTATTATTATCAATCGAGCCGATAAATATAAACGAGAGCTTGATAATGAAATTTCTCTCATCGATGTTTGATGAGAAATATTTTTATCACACCGGTTTGCTAGAAATTAGAGATGTGATATAATCTGTAATTCTATCACAAGAAAGATATAACACAGAGAAAAAACACTCCTCACAATGTTTAAGTCCATACTTCACTCTAAATAATAAATTACTGGAAAAGATGAAATTGATATTTTGATACTTCAAATTCGTACTTTTTACTTAATAAATAAAGTAAGTGAGAAAGTAATTTAGAAATACTCACTCACTGAAGGGAAACTACTTACATTGAATAATTCAAAAACTAAGTGAAAAGAAAATATTTGATGAAGATAAATTATTCATCTATGTTACTTGATATACTTAAGTTTTACATTAATTACACTCAATAAGTAATGGAATTACTTCCAATTTTTAATGATACTTTTACTTTCCATCACTAGATTTAGCAATTTAATATCTGTTTACACTTAGTTTTTTTTTACTAAGTAATTTAGATGAGTTGTTGCAAACAACGGCAGTAGAATACCGAAGTAACAAGGGAAGCGATGACCACAAAAATCGACGTCCAAAAACATGGCAAAAACAACAGTAGAGAAAATCAAAAACAAAACAAGAAAGTGTGACAGCTACAATACATGGAAATAAAAAGATAATATTAAGAACTAAGACACTCATAGTGTCAACTCCCATTGCAAGTAGTCTCACTTGATCAACTTAACATATATTGTAAGAAAAGTAATGAATTAACTATTTTTTGTATGAAATACCATTGCATTATAGGTACCACTCCATATATATCACTCAGCAATTTAGCACCAGATAAGATAAATTCAGAGTTGTTTTAGAGTTCATTTAAAGAAAACGAAATGACTTGATATCATTAAATGAAAATATTTTATTTAAAAAGTATAGTAACAAAACAAAAACAGGAAAACAGTAAACAAAATATACAATTTTGAAGAATTATTATTAACAATAAAAGACAAGGTTCGTCCCGATTTGTTATGTGTTTAAAATATCTAATAACCTTCCTTGGACAATTAAAAAAAAATCAGAGAACAAAGGAATTTTAACAGGGAAGAAACAAATCAGATAAGGATACTTAAATGTTGTATTTTCCACATTTATTGAGATCATGTTTTAATTATTTAAACAACTATGCATCCCATGTGTTTTTATATGTCGAATTTGAATCAGATAGAGTAATGTGAGAAAAGAATTAAGACAAAAGGGGGGTATTTACCATTTACCATTACTGTTCGAGACGTATACTGTAGACTGATAAAATATTTGCCGATTTATTAAACAGAAGAAATACAATGCTGTATTAATATAAGTTGGACAAATGAGTGTCGGACTAGCGATGTGCACCCGTAGTGTGTAATCTTGAAATGTCATAAGTGTTACTATCATTATCAGATTATAAAACATTTGCTAAGAGTGGTATGAAAAGGGGGATTCTACACAACCCCCACTTTTCAAGGAGAAATCTTGCATAGGACCCCCCGACGGCCAAATGCAAACGGACGGTATTCCTATTGAGCATAGGGTAAGTACAAGAATGGTATACATTGTATGTATTCGCTGATAGACAAGTCGTCCCACAAGTTGGGATGGGGACACTTTAAAGAGAAGGATGTAACAGATTGTTATAAATTAAATATGACATCTGAAGGAAATAAGATAGATCGGTTCCACGATTTCTTTCTGGAGAATGAAGCTGATTTGGAAGATAGCACCCCCACCCACCAAAAGCAGCAGCAGAGCTGCAATGCCCCGAACCTGCCGCAGGTGGATGAGCACACCCAGCAGTGTCAAAATTGCGGGGTGGATAAAGTCCAGCGAATTGAGCAACCAGGGGAGCAGAAGACCAACTGCGGCGCCCCACTCAAGAGGAAAAAAGGAGCAGTTCTGCAAGAGCAAGCCGGGAAAGGACGGTCTCTGCTGGAGACATAGGCAACCACGCGAGACGGAAGAGGAGACCATCCCCATTGAAAGTAAGATGGTGGTCAAAGAGACCATGAAGACCCTTCGCCAAATAGCTAAGGATGAGGTTCTGAGGGGGGTCAGCTGAAAAACAAAGATGCCTTGGTGAAGCTCATCGAGGAGAAAACCAGCTATAAATTCACCCGCCAGGAAGTCTTCAGCAAGAAGCAGCTTAAAGCGCTGGCAAAGAATCGGTGCCTCACCAAGTACTCTCAGCTCAAGCTAGAGATATGATCTGAATCGGCTGGAGGAAGATGACATAAAAACGCTCCAGTCGAGGATGAGATCAGGGTCACCGATAGGCGGGAAGCTCCGAATGACGTATTTGGCACGGTCTTTATCGAACCCGTAAAGTCGCACGACGTGACCACATTTCTCAAAGTAAGTCAGAGCACAATCTCCAACACAATCTCAGATGCTCTCACCAAAAAGAAGGGATTGAAGATGCACTTAGTGCTCCTAGTGAAGACCAACCCCGCGACCAGAGCAAATATCTACATCACCCCTTATTTTTGATCAGACATGACTACCCTCACCCAATCATCTGACCTCGAATTGGAGATTGCCTTCATGTTGGAGAAGGGCAAGTGAAATATGGCTAAGTACATGCGGGAAGGGAGCGGCTGGACGTTCAGGCACATCGAGAAGCTAAAAATCAATCTCAACCAATTCAAGCCACTCAAAGGGGGCTCCTTCATACCAACCCCATCAGGGAAAAAGAAGTCGATCATCAATGTGAAAAATGAAGATGATCGCTCCTTCCAGTGGGCGGTGCTGGCGGCCCTTCATCATGGTAAGGTAGATCGCAATCATGCCTAACGCGTAGCTCAGTACAAGAAGTGGGAAGATGAGCTAAAATTCGAAGGCATTGATAAATTTGAGAGGCATAATCCCACCATCAACGTCAATGTCTATGGCTTCGATGGTTTAAAGAAGGTTGAAGATGAGGAAGAGGATCTTAAGATCTACCCCATCCAGATATCCAAGAATAAGGGTCAAACCCACGTAAATCTCCTCTTCCTGACTCGTGAAGGCAAGCAGCATTACTACTGGATCAAGAGCCTTTCACGTCTTTTGACGTCTCAAGTGACCGGTCACAAAGAGTCAGTCTACTTCTGCCGCAGATGCCTCTCCAGGCAGATCCCACTTTTCCAGGCAAGATATCTTGGACGAGCATATGGAATATTGCAGCCAGAAGGATGCGGTCAGGATCGAGATGCCGAAAGAAGGGGCCACCAAACCCACCGTAAGCACAAAAAGATGATGAGAGCTCCATTCGTTATCTATGCGGACTTTGAGTGCTTCACGGAGAAGCTCAGCACCTGCCAGCCGGATCCAACACACTCCAACACGACGGCCTACCAACTTCAGCGACCATAGGGCTTCTGCTATCACGTGAAGTATGCTCATGGTGATTACAAGGCCCAGTCGTCTACTGCGGGGAGGATGCGGCCAAGAAATCCGTGCAGTGCATCAGAGAGGAAGTGAGGGCAATCGGTAAGATATACAAGGAGACCAACCCCATAGTGATGACCGACGAGGACAAGGAGAGCTTAGAAGAAAGCATGCACTGCCACATTTGCGGGAATGAATTGGGAGGGGATAAGGTTTGGGACCACATCTAACCGGGAAATATCGCGGCGCAGCACACAACCAGTGAAATCTGGATTTCCAGCTCCCGAAGCACTTCCCCATCTTCTTCCACAACTTGAGCGGGTATGATTCCCACATCTTCGTCAAGAAGCTTGGATTCACTGAGGGTAAGATCGACTGCATCCCCAATACCGATGAGAAATATATCAGCTTCTCCAACCAGGTGGATAATTTGGAAATGAGATTCGTCGATTCGGTGCGCTTCTTACTCAGCTCGCTGGATAATCTAGCCAAGAACCTCACCCCCGACCAATTCACCACGACCTGATGATCCGGAAAGGGGTATTTGCCTACGATTATATGGACGGACCAGCCAAGCTGGAAGAGACTCAGCTCCCACCAAAAGAAGACTTCTAAAGCACAATTTCCGGGGAGGGCATCACCGACGACGACTACGCGTACGCCAAGAAAGTCTAGGAGGCCTTCGAGTGCAGGGCCCTACGCAATTATTATGATCTCTACCTATAGTAGAGCGGCGAATATGCAGAAAGTCGCTTATTTAACGAGTTTAAATTACCCAAAAGCCCCATGGAATTTTATTGCTTAATATCATTTATCAACATCTCAACTCTCAGAAAATGCCTGTCGTCGCGTTAAATTGTGTTCCCTATGACGTAAAAAATGGCGACTTTTGACGTTATCCTGCTCTTCAATATACACACGGGACAACTTTGAACGAAATTTTATTGAATTCACCACTTATACTTGAAACTCAATACAAAAGGTACACAAAGCATACAAAAGAATACTTAATTATGTATGAATACACCCTAATAAGTTCACGACCGTTTACAAACTTGGTAAAATTAAGCATTAAAATTGATGTTTTTTAGCACGTACCTTTTAATCTTTTACACATTTGTTAATTATGTCTCATAACTGATTTGACAATTGTTTCACGTAACTATTGGCGTATTTGTTTCCAGAATACATCATTTCTCTACCTTAAATTTTTTTATCAAAAGTTATGTTTTGCAAATATTTTCCTCCCGTATTTGAACAGTGTTGTACCGATTTGGTCATAATTTTATAATTTACTCTTTACCAGGCAGTCTGTTTTTAATGATATTTCAACAATATTTCTATTAGTTTGGTGTATGTTTGACATAAATACCATTCTAAAAATACGCGACAGATGTTAATAATGTCGTTATTTGCTCACCTATATACAAAATGTAATTAACTAAAAGGTGTGTTTGAGTCTTGGGTGTGTTCGTATAGCTTAGATATGAAAATGCGGAAATGTACTTGTTGCGTCAAATCGGAATCCAGCTCTGCTATGCCAAGCAAAAACTGGAAACGGCAAAGCGTTCTTAAGATGAAAACTTCACAAAATATGTGCCGTCACTTAAATTGATTATCCCAGAAAGCTTAAATTTTCTGAAATCATAAAAGATCCAAAAGGCTAATACTTCATTGTAAATTGCTAAATATTGCGCTAAAATGTATTTAGAGGGAAATTGTTGACAGAAGAAAATCCAACAAGATATGCCATTGCGTCCTGTTGTGCTTTTGTGCGCATCTTCAAAATTAAGAACCTATGTGAATTCTGTGTATATGCTTATATCGTCGTTTTCTGTTTTTAAAATGTATTTTCTTATTACAAAGCTTGTCAATTTTAGAACATTTTGTTACAATTTGGGAAAAAGCATATTATAAATAAAAATTCTAGTTTTGTTTACGACATTGATATCATTGGCGGATCCAAGGTTTAACAGCACACAATAAAGTCACATACTTTAAAAGGTAAAAATAAAAAATAACTTTTATCAAAAATAACCTTGAGTTCATTGGATGTCAACAAAAGGTCCAAAAACCAATAATCAATATGTTGTACTTAATTGTGTTTAGTAAATGTCAAACGTAAGAATCATTTAGATGTTTTCCCACCCCACACCCCCACACACACGCCAAAATATTATGAGGAAACTTAATTTTTTGATATAAATCTTTAATGTCAATGACTAACATGAGTCATTATTGTTGCAGACACCTTGTACAATAGTAAAAACGTGTGTCAAATGCCCTGTTTTAGTCAACCTTGTACCGCACTGTTCATTGTAAAAAAAAGCCTTATTTGACCCTGAAAGAGGTCAAAATTAATAAAAGCTATAGCAGTACAGTTCGCACTTAATGCATTCAAAACTCGGTTCAAATACGACAACTCCAGTGCAATGTATTTGTGTACTGAAAAATCCTTTACTTGAAAACAATAATTTGAACTTAAGGTCAAAGGTGAATGTCATATGAAAGTCAAATGGTACAAAATATTCAACTTTTTTGTGATACACTTATTTGCCAAATATCTGAAAAATATGTCAAAAAATTAGTTAGTTATACCCCGGCAAACTAAAAATACAGCTCTCAAGGCTATGACCTTTAAAACTTAAATAAAGTATGTTTGGACCATGTCAGATAGCGACGACAGCCATTTTCTGAAAGAACAAATATTACACTTTCGTTTAAGATAATAAAAGTCCATTGGGCTTTCGGGTAATTTAAATTTTGAAAATTTGCCTCTTCGCCGCTCCACTACTAGAAACCGACGTCTTGTTGCTGGCGGATATCTTGTTGCTTGTTGCTACGAGAATTTCAGGAACATCTACCAGACTCACTATGGGCTTGATCCTGCCAACTACTACACATCACCCTGATTTTCCAACGAGGCCGCCATCAAAACCACCGGGCAAAGATTGGAGCTTCTTTCCGATCAAGATATGCTGATGCGCTGGCGACAAGGAGAGGGGTGGCCATGATCTCTCAACGCCATGACTAGGCCAATAACCCATACATGGAGAGCTACGATCGCTCCCAGCCCATCAAGTATCTCACCTACCTCGATGCAAATAATCTTTACGGCTGGGCGATGTCGCAGCCTCTTCCCACTGGGGACTTTGAATGGGTGGAGCCTTAGGAGATCGACGAGATTCTTAGCTATCCCGATGACCACGAATATGATGCCATGGTAGAATGCGATCTTGAATATCCGCAGAATCTTCACGACGCCCGAGAACGTACAGATCGACAAAGTCCGCAAGCTCATCTAGGTAAACGTGAAAAATATACGCTCCACTATCGAAATCAAAAGATGTATTTGGAGATGGACATGACATTTACGAAATGGCGTCGGATTATCAGGTTCAGGCAATTCCCATGGCTCAAGCACTACGTGGATCTGAATACCGCTCTTCGCGCCTTGACCAAGACCGACTCCGAGAAGGATTTCTTCAAGCTCATGGTCAACTCCGTCTTTGGCAAGAACATGGAGAATATCCGGAAGCGTGTAGACGTCAAGCTGGTCAGCACAGAGAAGCAGTCCCTGAAGCTTGTGGCCAAGCCCAACTTCGATCGTCGGTTGGTTTTTACCGAGAATCTAGCATCCGTCCACATAAAGAAGACAAGGCTGAAGTTTGATGAGCTAATCTACCTAGGAGCCTGCATCTTGGATATTTTGAAGCTTCTCATATACGACTTCCACTATGTATTCATGAGGAAGATGTACGGTGATCGCGCGCGACTTCTCTTTACCGACACCGACAGCTTGGCCTATGAGATCCAGACCGACGACTTCTACCAAGGATATCGCTCAGCACGTCCAGGCCAAATTCGATACGTCAAACTACCCTGACNGCTGAAGTTTGATGAGCCAATCTACCTAGGAGCCTGCATCTTGGATATTTCGAAGCTTCTCATATACGACTTCCACTATGGATTCATGAGGAAGATGTACGGTGATCGCGCGCGACTTCTCTTCACCGACACCGACAGCTTGGCCTATGAGATCCAGACTTCTACCAAGGATATCGCTCCGCACGTCCAGGCCAAATTCGATACGTCAAACTACCCTGACGAGCATCCCTCCGGCATCCCCACCGACAAGAATAAGAAAGTCCTAGGGGTATTCAAGGACCGGTGCGGCGTTAAGATCATGACCGATTTCGTGGGGCTCCAGGAGAAGCTATACGCCTTCAAGATGGATGACGGTCAGGCCACCAAGAAGGCAAAGGGAGTCACATAGAGCATCATCAAGCTCAGCATCGCCTTCGAGGACTACAAGCGATACTTAACTACCAAGCAGGAGATCCATCGTCCGATGCATATCATCCGGAGCCATCTCCATCAGATATACGCCGAGGAGATCAACGAGATTGCACTCTTCGCCAAAGACAACAAGCGTCACATCCTCCCCGACGGCATCACACCCTCGCCCACGGACACTATCGAATCGCCTAGGCCCGCAATTGAGGCCCTGACAGGTGCGGATGCAGACTGCCCATACCTAGATAAATGAGCAGAATACGAGTGCACGGCATTTTCCTCTCCCACCAGTCCCTCTCGAATCTAGAGCTGGAAAAAGCTGCCAAGGCCCTAAGAATCCCTCGATTCAGAGGGGTATTCATGCGCAGTGCCCTACCACCCACCTCACACCCCATCGAATGCGGCATCCTGAATCACGACGATCGCTCTGGGCGTGCTGGCATAAGCATGGAGGACGCAAAGTCTACTTCAATCCTACGGCCTACCCCCACCCAACTAGATCGTCGACTATCTGAGGCCGGAGATTCGATATAATACCGATAAGCTTCAGCGTCGTGGCGACGTGGTCTGCGGGTACTTTTGTTTGCACGTTTGGATCTCACTCGAGGAAACGCATGCCCGTCCGGCGGATGCTTCAGGATCTCGATATGAACGATCATCGCGTCACCAGTCTTTGATTGCCGCGAGACAGCTCGGACGCCGTGACGAAGAAATGGGTCACTCAGCAGCTGAAGGAGAGCGAAAAGTATCGATGACCTAGAGGCAGAGTTTGGTGCTACATGTACCCAGAAAGCTCTCGAGGAAGAGAAGAAATGCTTCGACCGCATTGAGAAATATATAGCAAAGTGCTTACCCATGCCAGGTGGTAAGATGGAAGAGGATATCGATATGCAAGGGCATGCGATCCTCAATCTGCCAGAAGGGACCCGAGCAGACGAGCCGGTCACCAAGGGATTGTATGCTAAAAATTGGCAGGAGACGGTCAGATAGCTTCACAACCTTTCTGGTCTCTCTCTTTCGAGGGACCGGAAAGACTACTGGTAGGGGCTTATTGCAAGTCGGACTCTTTGACCATGAATTAAAAGATGCTGGATATCAAAGCCATTTCACGGAGATTTCCTTAACCCCACCCTTGGTTCGTCGCTGCAAGACTTTTTCGATGCGATAGACGTCCTGGTCGGTGCGCTGAAGCTCGGGCTCGTAGAAGGATCCCTGGACCTCCTCACCTTTGAAATCCCTGAGACGATAGGTCGGCGCTACGTCGCTAGAGCCTGAAAGATGGTGAAGACTTCCTCCGTCCAGAGAGGAGTATATCCCTTCTAGAAAGTGCCCTTCTTCTTGACGATCCGGACTTTATCGCCGACGTCGAATCGATGAGGCTTTATGGGTAGGAGATCTCCGTAAAGATTCCAGAAGACCTTACCCTCGTGCTCTTTCTTGCTGGCGGCGTTTGGAGTCATTTTGATGGATCGATGCTTGGTGGTATTATACTGGCGGACGAGATCGTCCAAGACGGGGAAGTAGAATTGGCCGAAAAGTACTTGAACATCATTTCCTTCATGGTAAGATTCCAGCGCTTCACCACCTTCGATTTATCCTCATTCTCCGTAAAGTAGAGCTCGACGTCATGCTTCTGGAGGAGATCCTTCATCTCATGTATATCCATGGCTTTTCGGTCTTTCTCTCTGGTAGGGCGTTAAGGTCCGGATTTGGGGGAGTATGATAAAAAAACCGCGGAGAGGAGGACGGAAGTCTTCTTCATCCCCAAATGCATAGACGCTTAGTTCATCCCATCGCCTCCCATCGCCCCATAGCGTTCGTCACATTGCCTAGGAGCGTTCGTCTGTCTCATCGCCTGGGGCGTTCGTCCATCGCCCAGGAGTGTTCGTCCCATCGCCTACGGACGTTCGTTTCATCGCCTAGGGACGTTCGTCCCATCACCTATGAGCGTTCGTCCCATCGCCTAGGGGCTTTCGTTCCATCGCCTAGGGGCGTTCGTGATGCTATAAATAAAATGACGTTTATCAACCGTGAGGCGCATGCTAGGGACCTGCAGGAGACCAAGTGCAGTATCCAGGCTAACGATATACAGCATCGTCTTGATAAGATCGGACTCAGTCGCGACCTATCCAAGATATTCAAGCTCGTAGTCGGGATGCAAAAGGAGACCGCTTTTCAGATCACCAAAACGATCGATGATCTCGCCCTAGCGCCCCCACCCCCCCCGTGCCTGCCCATCCTCCTGCGGTCAATTATGACGACGACGACGACCCACTACCCATCGGGCAAGCACTGACTACCAATCTCGCTCCGCGAGCAACCCATTATCTTCAGCTAGGTATGACGCCCAAAGCCGATCATACCTTTGGATTGCGAGTGGAAGACGGTGCCATCATGATCGGGAAGCTCCCCGTCACTTTCTACCGTGACAATATCATCGTCGACGGCGAGCGCTATAGGGGTACCCCCGGCCTAGGGGAGCTCATGGTCACGAAGCACCCCGAAGATTTCGAGGTGGACGACCTGAATACCTATGGCGATATCCTAGGAGCAACGAGTGCCATGTACCAAGGCAATTCTGCACTCTCGCAGACACCTAAAGCTAGAAAAAGCAAGAAGTGGAAGGAGATCGTCTCTTACCTCTATAAGCAAGATACGTATGGGAGTGGGGTGCGGACCGTCTTTCTTCCCAAATGCTTCGACCAGTTGCTGAACCGCCCTGATCTTTGCGCCGCTGCCTACCAGGCTAGGAATAATGGGGTGCGCAACAAAATCGTGGCCATCCTCGACGCCATAAGGAACCCAACCATATCAGCAGGGAGGAGTACGAGAAGCTGCATCGACCACGTCGTTCATCGAGTGACCCGCAAAAAGAAGCCCCTAGCACCACCTGCCGCCAGGACCAAGAGAACCAGTCAGCAGCAGGTCCGCTCATTAATCTGATCTCGGGTGTTGGCATCGCAACCATCCACGACTTCGTCCAGCGCTTTAAATAAATATATGATGGCTTATATGCTTACTATTACCGAAGGACTGACTTTCGATGAAAGTCTCGAGGAGTATTAAGGTTCACGAATACGAACCTCAAGCCGAGGCTCAGCTGAATAATGCTGGTACAAAGATCCGCATCAATATCGAGACTCAGGATCTCCTCCTCCATCCCGCAGTGAGTTATCTCTTGATCGAAGGCCGACTTATGAAGAACGATGGGACCGTCTACGCTAATCTAGTATCACTCATCCATAACGCCGCCATGTATCTCTTTCGTAGCATCAGCTACCGACTCTCCGGCCAGCAGATTGAGCATCTCAATAATCTCGGCATCGCCAACATCATGCTGGGGATGCTGACTTTCCCCCGACGACTTCTCCAAATCGCAAGGTCTCAACCAGCTATGGTTCAATGATACCTCCACCGCCGCCGCCGTCGCAAATTTGGCATCTGCCGAGCGCAAGGCATACGTCATCGCCAAACGCGCCAGTAAGGGATCATGCTCGTTTACCATCCTCTTGAAGCATATCTTCGTTTTGCCCAGGACTACGATAAGTTGGTCTACGGATCAAGCATGAACTCAATCTCGTCCGCTTCTCGGATAATGATGCCATCCTCCGGGATGCTGCCAATATCAACAATCCTGGCAAGATCGTCCTCAGCAAGCTCTCCTGGTTCGTCCCCCACGTGATGCCCTCTATAAGACCATCGAGAGCAAGGTGAAGCTAGATATAGACTTCCGGATGACGCAGTGTGATTCGATCGCCGTCCCCGAAAATAATTATTTCACCTGGCGACTCTCCACCAGAAAGAGCCCCGAAAGACCTCAATGGGTGATCGTCGCCTTCCAAACCGATAAGAGTAACGATCAAGAAGCCAACCCCGCCATCTCCGATCACTGCCGATTGCGAAATATACACGTGACCCTCAATGCAGATCACTACCCCGTCGTGGATAATAATGCTAGTTTAATCAAATGCAGGATCGATAGGATCTATAAGGAAGTCGCTGAATTCCGCAAGAAATTCTACCGCATGGAAAGTCTGCTTTGCAATGGTGGCGTCAATCCCTCCGACTTCATCGATCTCTATCCCCCATTCGTCATCGACATGATTTATCAGTCCGAGCGGTTGAAACAATCGACCGTGGATATCTAGATCCGAGCAGACTTCGAACACAACGTCCCTGCCAATACCCAAGCCTACGCCCTCATCATCTCCGATCGAATCCTCCAGTTCGAATCCGATGGCCAGAAGGTGAGCGTCGTATTTTATACTGAAACTGAGCTCTGCAGTAAATAAATGGACAAAATTCATATTCAACTACTGTTTGCCATCCGACCCACCGAAGTTTTTGCCATCTTGGTGAAAGCAAAAAACCTTCAGAACCACTACGACGGCCTGGAAGATTGGAAGCAGAGACTGGTATCCACTTTCTACGTCACCACCTGTAAATAATGGACGCTTCACTTTTGCGGAAAATAAGCATGAATTCTCATTCATCGTCTCTGGGGACGATAGTCAGATCTTGACCCGCTTCAACCCACCCCTCCAACTGCGCGAGATGGCCCTTGTGAATCTTGAGACGTACTACTTTATCCCCAATATCCATCCTGGAACTAATTCCTTCCGCTACTTCCCAGACGAAGATGCCCACTGGTTTCCCATCACCCTGAGCACCGGCTCGACGATATCAACGACGAGATCCAGCGGCTCAACAAACTCAAGGCTAAGATCTTTTTCGATGCCCGAGCGACTCTGAGAGCAACGCTCACCCTCGCCAGAAGCTACGAAGTGGATTTCGATGTGCCCAATAGCCTGAATACGGTGCTTGGATTCGATCGCCGAACGTATACCTACGACCGGAGAACGAATGGATACGTGAAGGGAGAGCATATCGTCAATATCATCAGCAAAAATATCATCCTCGTGAATAGTGATATCCATGGCAGTTACGTCAACGGCACCCAGCAGTCCACCATCTATAGTTTCTTTCCCGGGGCCGAAGGGGAGCATCTCACCATCCGCTTCCATCTGCGTGAGGTATAAATAAATGGATTATCAAGCGTCTCAACTTGAAGAAAGGTCAGGCAGAGAAGATCCCGCATGCGGCAAAGAAGGGTTGCCCCTTGAGCGTCCGATTGCTGGTGGGGATAAAATTTTCCTCACTCAACGACAGATCCACCGCATCACCAAGCTCTTGCAGAGTGGTAAGGGTGGAGATGAGCCCGAAGCAGGTGATGTATAACGTAAAGGAAAGTGGATTTCTCCCCATGCTTGCTTGTCTCGCCTCTGCTGTGGTACCTATGCTAGCCAAAACCGTGCTGCCTGCTTTGGTTGTGGGTGCCCGGAGCGGTTTTGGGTAGTGCAGCCATCCGAAAGGCCGTGGGATCCGGATTATATCAAGGGTGGAATAGGATGCTGCGTGAAACCCCAGGGTCGTGGTCTGCATCTCAGCCCAGGTACTTTGCCCAATACTTACGGCGATAGATTGTACTTGAAGAGTGGAAGTAGGCTTTACGATTGTAGTGGATTGATCCTTGGCCCCAATAGCCCCTTTAAGAGTATCCCCCTGTTAGGCATGCTCCGATAAATAAATGGACGAAGTAGATGCCAGGCATATCGCATGCATGGAAGAGGAGCTCATCTCAGAAATCTGGAGATATGAGCATGCCTTGAAGATATATAACCGACTGGATAAGGTCGTCGTCATTGCCCTGGGTCCTTGTTCTGTGGGCAGTCTCCTGCTGACCAGTGGTATGATGGGGTCTGATCTGACCGTTGTGGGTGCTGTGGCATCCATTCCCTTGGGTTCCCTCGCCTGCCTATGTACCACGGTAAGTATGTTCCTGTCCTTGATCTCAAGCCGAGTCGCCAAAAAGAAAAAGAAGTATCGAGACACCATGCGATAAGCCAAAACCTATAGGTCCCAGCTGGCAGGTGAAGATGGTGCTCCTGCAGTCTGGCTAAATAATTATTACAATGAGAAGGATCAGTTGCGTCAGCCCTCGCCAAACTTTCATGAAGTTTTGACTATTATGTAAAAAAAACATTGAAAAAAGGGGCAAAAGGACCCTGATGAGGAGGACATTTTAGGCGCCTGCCGAGCTCGGGTTTCATATTCTTATCTACTAGTAGGCCTACTATCTTTCTCAGGCGCCCGCTGAGCTAGGATTTTATCTATCTTTCTTTCTTCAGGCGCCTATCGAGCTCACATTTCTACTTTCTACTTCTGCTGTCCTCCTCAACTTGATATTTCCCATCGCTGCCCGTTGCTCTTTTTTTTTGCTGAATTTTACCATCTTCGTTTTTTTCTATTGATTTTATTTATTTTTCATATTGAAATTTTATGGAGAAATGGTCTCCTGCACCCTTAATCCAATCCCACCTAACGTCAGGTGATTCGAACCCATGTCGTATATCGTGACGTTTGATGAGCAACGGTTTAGCAATAGGAGTTGTCTGGCCAGACAATGATAATATGTATATTTTGGGTATTTATGTTGTAACGTAATAAAATATTAATCAGAATATGTCCTGGATAATAAAAGAATATTTTTCACTCTTATTTTTACCTTTAAAATAAGAAAAAGAAGGGAAACGGGGAATGTGTCAAAGAGACAACGACCCTAAGGGGAGCAATAACAACTCAAAGCCACCATAAGATCTTCAATGAACGGTGAGGAAACCCCACACCCAACGGTAGGTAGTCTAGAAATCAGTTTATTCAGTGTCGTCTGCTATTTTGTATTGACATC
>MJUU01036837.1:28187-58415 GCA_002080025.1 Modiolus philippinarum | reverse complement strand
GGGCTCACGAAATTTGGGACCTTTTGAGAAGATATCTCGTAGTTTGAGGTTGTCTACGATATTTAGGTCACCAGTTATAACGTGTCCAAGAAACTGAGAAAAGCGTGAATTTCAAAATGCTTAGAATTTGATAAAAATTTTCAGGAGGGTTGCTTAGGATGTACAGATTTCATATTTAGACGTCAAATTTTGATATGCGAGTTCGTTTGGAAGACGTTGTGTGTTTTCACCCAAACAGGATTAATACTATTTGTTTTTTTTCTCTTTTTACTGTTTACAGTCGCGCAATTGTCCGATTGATTTGTGATCGAGACCATATGAAAATTTACAGGTTGTAATAGATGCCAATTTTTGGTTTTGGAATTTCACATATGAGGACCGTTCGTAATGGAAAAAATAACAAAGCTTGAAAATTAAAAGTGTTCAGATTTAGATGTAATTGTATGACAAATTGTCTACCATTTGCAAAATTTCTTGTATTGGCATTTTCAACATGGTGTGTAAATGATAAATGTATAAGCGGGAAAATGAATTGAATGAATGTTTTAGCTTGCATGAAATTGATTTCGGGTCACGAATTTGCAAAATGACGTCTGATTCAGATGAAATAATACAGGATGGTAGTTTCGGTTATTCTTATTTGTAAAATCTTGCATAAATATTTTGTTGACTGTGTGAGTTGTGCATTATAAGTTGTTTGCTGTATTATGAAACACAAAAGCTCTTTTACATTCTGTGCAATTTATTGAAATATATGTGGCGGATGCCTCTTCGAATACACAAATATCATGATAATATGCCTCTAACATATTGTATTTGAAGAACATTTGAACTGCATATTATAACGATCTAATTGACTTCAAACTTAAAGTACATGTATAAGACTAAAGAACTTTTTTTTCTTTCAAAAAAGGACTAATGAAAGTTTTCTTATTGATCTAATAAGGCTTTGCTCATTTAAGTATTTTACATAGAATACATATGCAAAGCAAACCAAAGATTTTGCTGTAAATTGTAATTTCAGGGAATACAATTTCCTCATAACTAAGGTGAAAACCTAAAAAGGAAGTCTGAGGTGAAACAATTATAATAGAGTAATAAATTACAACGTTTTATTCTATAATTATTTTTACTTCAGGTTCTTTGTGCAGAAGAATGCTATCTTTCCGGTACATACCAGAAAAGACTTTTAAGTGTTAAGCGGTCAGAAGACAAGTCTGTTGGGAATACTGAAGTGAAGTGCGGAGATGGTCATTCGAAGTGTGGATCTCATAAAACGTGCTGTATGAAGCTCATAAGCGTATTCGGATGCTGCCCTTTGCCAAGAGTAGGTATGGTGCATACAAACTTTTTTTCAGATATTTCCTTTTTTCAATACTCTTACACTCATTATAATAATTATGATAATAATAAATATTTATCATACCTTGCATAATAAATGTTTGAGATATAGTCATATGACATGAAATAATCTGCATATTCTTCCTCTTAATTGTTGTGAGTGATGAATTACCCTATTATTCTCCGGTGAATAATCCCATAAATTTATAACATCTGTTGAATAACCCTTTAGCTTTAAAATTTCCAGTGGAAAACCCAAATAAGTATCATATAAGTTTTATGAATTCACTATGTTTAAAATTTTAAAACTGAAAAATCGTTATAATGTTTGAACAATGTCGGCCCATGAAATCGGCCAAATTATCAACTGCACTGAGTTTATTTTCCTTGGGCTGAAGCCCTCTGAAAATAACCTAAGTGCAGCTGACAATTTGGGATATTCACCTCTTCCGAAGGCCTTAATTGTAAAGTATTATTATTGTCTTGAAATATAATATGACTTGTTGGCTTGCTTAAAGATTAGAAATATATGTTATTTCATATCGGCGAAAACAAATTTGATCTTTTCAAAAGTAAAATCGGCGTGATTGACTTTGTTCATCAAACCAACAATGTGCAAAACATTGTTCAAAGCGATGAAACAATAACAAACAATCGAATTTATATCCTGATTTATGGGATATACTGTGATGGGGTTGTCCATCTGTCCGTCAGTCCAAAATACTTCAGTTTCCGAATCATTCGGAACTGCTGAATGGCTATGAATGACATTTACAACGATAACAGCAATAAGGGTAATGAAGTCACCTATCCCTATCAAGTTTTTGCTAAGTATGACAAAGTTCCAAGTCAAAAGTTAAAAAGAATTAGGCCCAAAAATAGTTTCCGATTCACAACTTCAGAAAAGCTGAACAGATTTAAATAATATCGACAAAGATAAAAGCAGTAGAAGTAAGAAAGACATTTATTGATTATTGAATCGGTATGTCAGACATCAAAGTCACAAATTACAAAAAATCGATAAAAAAAAAGTTTTCCGGAGCCAGGCGCGGATCCAGGCTATGTTACAACCGTTTTTGTAATAAACAACCCTTTTTGTAATAAATTTTTTTCCTATGAAATTTTTATGATTAAATGCTTCAATTGTATTAATTAAGTGATGAAAAATTGAAAGTTAGCAGAACAAACTATGAACACGATACTGTAATTCAAGTTATTACAAAAAACGTTATTACAAAAACCGTTACGAATGTGACAACCGTTTGTGTAATAATTACCATTTTTGCAATAATTGTTTTTTTTCGTATCAACCGTTTTTGTAATAATTTTTTTATGTATCGAATACTTGTTCCCTTGCTTTAGTTGTATACTTCTATTGATGAATAATATAAAACTAGTGTCCCTTATACTGGAAAAAAAATTATTATAAAAAGCGTTATTACAAAAAACGTTGAATGCGTCTCAACCGTTTTTGTAATAAACAACCGTTTTTGTAATAAATCTTTTTCCAATGGAATTTTCATTATTAAATGCTTCAATTGTCTTATTTTATTGATGAAAAATGTAAAGTTAGCAGAACAAAGTATGAACACGATATTATAATTCAAGTTATTACAAAAAACGTTATTACAAAAACCGTTACGAATGCGACAACCGTTTTTGTTATACTCATCCATATTTGCAATATTTTTTTTGTATCAACCGTTTTTGTAATATTTTTTTTCCTTATCAAACACATGTTTCCCTGCTTTAGTTGTATACTTTTATTGATGAATAATGTAAACCCATCAGAAAAAACTGAGCTCCCGGTATGGTATATATAACAAAATACCGAGGTTACTGTAAATTTTATTTCTGCATATGCGCATTTGACAACTTATGTCTCTTCAGTGCAGATAACATCAAAATATTTGGAAATCCATATACCGAAACATGTGTCAAATCTGATAGAGAACAAATTACCAATAGAATCTAAATAGGAAAGCCAAAAATCAGCTAAGGACATAGCTATGCAAGAGGGAGATGCTCCTTAGTTTGAACAAAATTTTCTTAAATTTAGATATGGCAATTTTTCAAATAAAATCGGTTTTCGGGCCCGCACCGAAGTTCTGGCTACTGGGTTGTTGAATACCCTCAGGACTAACAGTCCACCAGCAGAGGCATCGGCCCAGTGGTAATAAATAACAAAATACCGAGGTTACTGTAAATTTTATTTCTACATATGCGCATTTCGACAACTTATGTCTCTTCAGCGCAGATAGCATCAAAATATTTGGAAATCCATATACCGAAACATGTGTCAAATCTGATAGAGAACAAATTACCAATAGAATCTAAATAGGAAAGCCAAAAATCAGCTAAGGACAGAGCTATGCAAGAGGGAGATGCTCCTTAGTTTTTAACAAAACATTCTTAAATCTAGATATTTCAATTTTCCAAATAAAATCGGTTTTCGGGCCAGCACCGAAGTACTGGCTACTGGGTTGTTGAATACGACTAACAGTCCACCAGCATCAAATTATTACAAAAAGCGTTATTACAAAAACCGTTAAATGCGGGACAACCGTTTTTGCAATAAAAACCGTTTTTGTAATAAACGACAGTTCTGTTTGTATGAAAAGGAAAAAGTGATAAGCAAAAGATATAAACAATTGATTCTCTTTCTCCAAGACCAAGTTATGAAATACACAACGAATGATTGTGAGGGAAAATAGTTAACACAGTAATGTAAAGGTGTTGGAATTCTGGACATCCTCATTGAAGAGAAAAAGACCGTAATTCATCGTGTCGATTTTTGAAGATGGACCCTTGAAATCTAAGCTATATGACAAACGTAATGATTTTAACTTCCAAATTGTGAAGTTTCCCTTTCTGAGCAGCAATATACCTACCTCTCCAGCCTATGGAGTGTACAGTTCACAGTTGATTCGTTACTGTCGCGCGTGTAGTTTATACAGTGATTTTTTGAATAGAGCAAAAACACTGTCCCAAAAGTTGCTTAGTTAGGGATTTATTCAGCCTTTGTTGCTTTCATCCCTTCAGAAATTTTATGGCCGTCACCATGATATCATTGACAGATATGACGTGTCTGTGTCCCAAATAAAAACGGAAATTTTCAGCTAGATTTTACGGATTTGACATAACCGGTTTTGACTCTAGCATGGATTGACTCACGGATAGTGTGACGGGTGCCGCTAGCGGAGCAGGACATGCTTACCCTTCCGGAGCACCTGATGTCACTCCCGGTTTTCATGCGAGTTCACACTATGAGTGCCTTAGTTTTTAATGTCGTCTTTTTATTTCCGTGCATTACAGCTGTCTCACGTCCTTGTTTTGTCTTTGTTTTTCTCTGTTGCCGTTTTTGACATGTCTTTGGATTTCGATTTTTGTAGTCTTTGCTTCCCTTGTTCCTTCGGTATTCTACTGCCGTTGTTTTTGCAGCATAAACTTATTACATAACAAGGAAGTTTTTGCAAAAAGGTTATAACTGAAAGTATGCGGTGAAATGGGTAACAGACATTTTTGAAAGAATCGTTTGTTGTTATACTTCAATTGTCGACTTATATTGATGAATATTGTTAAACTAGTAGAAAAACTATTTTCCTGGTATAGTAAATGAACTTATTACAAAAAGCGCTATTGCAAAAACGTTGAAGAAGTGACAACCGTTTTTGTAATAAATATTTTTCCTATGACATTTTCATGGTTAAATGCTTCAATTGTCTTATTACATTGAGGAAAAATGTAAAATTAGCAAAACAAACTATGATGATGATATTATAATTCAAGTTATTACAAAAAAAAACGGTACGAGTTCCTATCGTTATTTGTGTTTGTCTCTTGTTTTCATTATTGTTTTTCTGGTGCAGTTTGCTTGTAAATTGTGGCATGTGATTGTAGTTCCTGGCCATTGTAGGTGTTTGCTATTATCCTATTTTTGTAATTTTACGAACACGATATCATTTTTCTCTGGACGTTTAAAATTTATAAAATAGAAAATATAAAAAAAAAAGGCTGATATAGTTAAAACATCTTTGTCTCTGAAAAAATGTACGTACATTTTTGTATTTGTTCTTCACAATAATTTGAAGATCCGAAACGTGAAACTCTTCATTTCAATAAAAGGTTCCCATAGTGACTTCAAGATGAAAAACAACAACAAAGGCGTGGTTCTATTGGTTGATTTTACCATGTGTTTGTTGAGACCTTGTCTTATCTACTCTATATCCTTTCATTATTAATTAGCCTAATCCATAATTATAGTACCATGAACAAATGTAAAATTGCAAGCATACATGCATAGTGGTTAGTGTATTAAGGTGGAATTTTAGCAAAAAAAAATAGGAGTAGCTAAAGCATTTGGTGCAATTTGTACAGATTAATAATTACATATTTATCCCATAACTCAGATACAGTACCACTGTTTCTGTTTGTACTTCACACATACAAAGTCTGGGGAGACTTGTTTTACTTTTTAATTTTATTTAGTCTTCCAAACGAAGTGTACACGTGTTTGAAGGAGTAATCTCTAATCAGCACCATTAAGATCAAATGATATGGAAGGCAATGATCCAAACAAAGGAAACCTTCCATTGTACAAAGATATTTCAAATGCATAAAGCAAAACTAAATCCGAATAATCAGTAATATGAAATATAGCTTACGACAAAACTACGATGGGGGACTTAAACCTCACTTTGTAGAATTTGCAAAAATTAAAAAAAAAATTATAAACAAAGTGTAAACATGAGATATACACAATATCTAAGAAAAATAAAAACATATATCTCGACACGGGGAAATATTTTCTTCACAATGTCTAATTTTAAATAACGTAATTTCAAACACATAAAATTACTTTTTGAGAAAAAAAAGTCGCGAAAAGTGTAAAGAGCCAGAACGAATAAGCAATAAATTAAAGATGTAGGAGGATATAAATAGGAAAAATGAAAGGATATGGAGTGAATATACATTTGACAAAAACGCACACGATGCATAGAAAACTCCAGTTTATCAAGGACGGGGTTTTTATTCCTGTCTTCATCTTGATGTCGCCTGAAGGTCTTCAACTAGAGGTGAACAATATTCACCCCCTCAAGCGAGATCAAGAAGGCCCCTAGCGTGCATTTAAGCGGTATTCTTGACAAAAAATATATCAAGGTCACTCCCTTGCTCTCCACCCGCCATGGAGTGCCAAGTTGGGCGATGCTCAGGGTTATCCAGCTGAAAGCACCAGGGTTACAAGATAAGAATAAAAATGTTGAGCAACATCGATCGCAGCTAAAATATGTCATTGAGGCAACACATGTCGAGAGCGGTCAATGAGAAAAAAGTAAATTCGGGCAATGTATGTCTACAAATATTTGTACACTTCATTCAAATTTTTTTCGGGAGGGGGAAATCGGTGACTCGAACAATTGTGTCGCTGTTTCAAAATGACCCAGAGATATGTCAGAACTATTTCTACAAATTTTTTGATCCCGTTCTTTCAGAAGAGAGTTTTTGCATCCGTCTGATCGTCAGTCCAAAACGATGTGACTACTCCTACATTTTTGAATTTATTGTTTTACTTTTGTCATAGAATTGATGCACACGTGCTGCTGACTGCAATAAGCTTCCGGATTTTTGATAGTGGTTTTCACCAGCTTCAATGCAAACAAGAGGCTCCCAACTGTAGATTTTGACACATGTTATATGTGACGCGAACTACGCCTGCACTTTTGAATTTAGGGATCTGATTTTATTGTAGAATTGTTGCATATCGTGTGTAAATGTACACTAAGTTCTGCGATTTTTTGTATCTTTATCATGGTGCCAAACAAGAGGCCCAAGTTGTCGATTTAGGCAAAGTTCCAAGATGTAGATTTTGACACACGTGGCATATGACTTTGGTACATTTCCTGAAAATGTCGGTGACACATATTTTTTTGGATTTTTGTATGTTTTTCAATTCTGATAACTTAGACAAGTGTTTGATAAAAAAAATCGAAATTCTGACAACTTAAGATTCTGAAAGGATGTGAAACTTTGGTAAATTTCCTGAAAGTCTCAAATACCACTGATATTAAGGAATTCTACCTAGCAAGCGTACTAAAATAATTTGTTAAGTTTAGGATAAACTTTTTGATCAATTGGGTTTCAAAAAATATTTTTTCCTGAAAATCTCAAAGACCACTTATTCTTTTCGGAATTCTACCTAGCAACCAAACTTAAATAATGTGATGATAAATTTCCTTAAAGTCTCGTCTCAAAGACCAATTTAATCATTTCCTTTAGGACAAACATTTTCATCAATTGGATGTCAGAAATTTTTTATTGCAATTTTGGTAAATTTCCTGAAATACCACTTACCTTTTAGAATTTTGCCTAGTAACCATACTTACATACACATTTTCAACAATCAAAATTCAAAAAGAAAAAAAATGACAATTTGGCATATATTTCCTAAAAGCCCCAAACACCATTTTTTTTAATTCTAACTAACAACCATACCTAAAGCGTTTGTTTTTATCAATTTGATTTCAAAAGTATTTGCTTCCAATTTTGGTTATTTCCTGTAGGTCTCATAGACCACTTATTTTTTGGAATTGTACCAAGCAACCTTACTATCATTAATTGTTTCTAGTAGAGCAAAGATTTGCATTGACAGATTTCAAAATATTGGTTTCCAGTTTTGATGTATTTCCTTTTCCTTCTAGCAACAATCCAAAAGCACCAGCATATGGAGTTTACATCTCACAACTCATTCGCGGAATATTTATAAGTGTTTACACCCTACTTTTTTATGTACAATGTAGACAGAATTTGTGAAAATCATACGTAAAAAAAGGCAAAACTAAACAAAAATATGTCAAGAACTGATGACTGACTTGCTCGTCAAACCATATTCTTGTGTTAAATGTGTCAAAACAATCATGTTTTTCAAGTAAGTTTTATTATTTCGATGATAAAATGTTTTACCTTTATTTCTACGCGTGTGACACCACTGTAATGCTATATGCCTGATTCTTGAATGTACTGGTGTTAAAAGACTATGAATTTATAACTGTTATGATTATATTAGAAATATTAGGTGTACTATGCAATTGTGTTATAGTGATCGTTAGACCATGTTTTTCTGTTCAATTATACTATTAGAGATCTGAAAGTTTCTAAAGGATATTTGGGTCTCTACTAAACAAAATCCTTATTGATATTGGTTAAACAACCCTCAATTCAAGATAAGGGTAAGAGTCGCGTCGCTTGACATCTGTCGTCCATCCTACTGATGAGGACACCGTTCGAAGAACTCATTTTATTTTAGCTCACCTGGCCAAAGGCCATGTGAGCTTTTGCCATCACTCGGCGTCCGTCCGTTCACTTTTATTCAAAGATCTTCTCCTCTCAAACTACTGAGCCAATGCTTACCAATTTTAATCTGAATCATTACTAGGGTTTTCACTTTCAAGTTTGTGATTTTTATGTCCGTAGACCAAACAACATGGCCGCTCTTACTAGAAATAGAACATAGGGGTTAATTGATGTTTTCTGCAAATTACTCCGAAACCGTTACAGATATCAAAATTTTGCCCTTTTCTGTAAAATTTTCGTTTTTTCAAGGGGCTTAACTCCAGAACCCCTTGGACGTCTGAACCAAAAATCATACTTGGCCTGAGTTTTGTGGTATACAAGTTACATACCAAGTTTGAAGACAATATATTATTACATTCACAAGTTATCAGTCGGAACCCTAAAATTAGCAAAATTTCAAAGTTTCAAGGGGCATAACTCAAGAACCCCTTGGACCTCTGAACCCGAAATCGAACTTGGCCTGAGTTTTGTGGTATACAAGTCACTTACCAAGTTTGAAGACAATACATTATTTCATTCACAAGTTATCAGTCGGAAACGCTAAAATTCGCAAAATTTCAAAGTTTCAAGGGGCATAACTCCAGAACCCCTTAGACCTCTGAACCCAAAATCAAACTTGGCCTGAGTTTTGTGGTAAAGAAGTTACATACCAAGTTTGAAGACCTTATGTTATTTCGTTCACAAGTTATGAGTCGGAAACCTTCGGGGGACGGACGGACGAACGGACAGACGCACGGACGGACGGACAGACAGACGGACGGACAGACGCACGGACGGACACACGACTTGGGGTATCACATAATACCTCGCCACTACGTGTGGCGGGGTATAAAAATGGTCAGCATAGTAAGATCCACATGTCGTACAATTTTGAAGCACATCTGACGACCCACATAGGAGTTATTGCCGCTTTTTCTTTGAATTTTTACGATTTTTTAACGTTTTGACTTTTATATCAAAAACTGTTTGAGATAGAGGTTAAATGTGAATTGCAAAAGTTTTGAGCTTTTCAAGGACTTCATTTTCTACATATGTCCACCAGGTTTGCATTTCAGTCAAGATGGTCGCCACTAGGGAACATAGTTTAACAGTAACTTCGGTATTTTGTTATTTAACATAGGAGCCTATGGGAAATGCATTAAAAATTTTCTCCTCTAAAACCACTGAGATAATGGGGACCAAATTTTGTCACAATAGTCCTCAGGTAGTCCCCTTAATACCTTGTGATTTTTGTTGTTGTACCTCATTCAAGATGGCCGCCAGCGGGGAACATAGTTTAACATATGGACCCTATGGGAAATGCATTCAAAGATCTGCTCTGCTGAAACTACCCGACCAGTTGGAACTAAACTTTGTCATAATAGTCCTTGGATGGTCCCCTTGACAGTTTTCGCATTTTTATGTTCGCACCCCATCCAAAATGGTCCACAGAATGGGACATAGTTTTACATAGGGATCCTATGGGAAATGCATTCAAAAGTCTTTTCTCCTGAAACCAATATAAGCCAATAAGAACCAAACTTGGATACCATTGTCCTTGGCTGGTCCCCGTTAAAGTTTGTGATTTTAAAGTTCGTAGCTCATCCAAGATGGCGGCCAGCGTGGAACGTAGTTTAACATAGGGACCCTATGGGAAATGCATTCAAATGTCTTCTCCTCTGAACTTACTGAGCCAATTGGGACCAAACTTGGTTACAATCGTCCTTTGGTGGTGTCTTTCAAGTTTGTGATTTTTATCCCGCATTTTTTTAAGCAAATGCGGGGATGTTTTGGTCCGTTCCGCTCGCCCGTCTGACCGTTTGTTCATCTGTCTGTCCGTTAGAAAAAGCTTGTCAGTGGAACTCATCCAACATTTTTGGATTTAGTGTTTTAATTTTGTTATAGAATTGTTGCATATATGCTGTAGATGTACAATAAGCTTTCGGATTTTTTTCTATATTGGTCTTGGTGCAAATAAGAGACCTCAAGATGTCTAATATATATATGTAAGCTTGTCAGTGGAACTCCTCTTACATTTTTGGATTTTGTGTTTTAATTTTGTTATAGAATTGTTGCATATATGCTGCAGATGCGCAATAATCTTTCAGAGTTTTGATATTGGTCTTGGTGCAAACAATAGACCCAAGATGTCAATTTTGTTCATATGTGATATTGTCAGGGAACTCCTCTTACATTTTTGAATTTAGGGATTAAATATTATTATAGAATTGTAGCATATAGTCTGCAGATGTGCAAGAAGCTTTCGGAATTTTTATTCCGGTTTTAACTTTGGTAAATTTAATGAAAACGTGATAATTACAAGAAATACCGATGTTGCATAAAAAACTGTAAATTTCGTTATGCTGTACACGTGTTTCAAGGAGTTACCTCTCATCAGCAGCATTAATATCAAATAATATATTTTTAACTTTTAGCATATGATCTCATATTTATATTAAGTGTTGTGAAAAAAATAACGCTCTGAATACTAAGAATTCTGAAATGTCATTCCAATTTTGGTAAATATCTTGAAAGTCTCAAAGACCACTTATTTTTTTTAATTTCAACCTAGCAACCATACTTTCAGAATTTGTTTCGATTAGGACATTCGATTTCAGAAATATTTTAATTCCAATTTTGGTTAATTTCCTCAAAATATCAAAGACCACTTATTTTTGGGAATTCTACCTAGCAACCATACTTTTATAATTCATTTTAATTAGGAGAAACATTTTCACCGAGTGGTTTTTCCAAAAAGCTACCTGAAAGTCTCAAAGACCTCTTATTTTTGGGATTGTTCCCAGCAACCATATATCCTTGTATTCCTTTTTACTAAAAATAATGTTTATCCAGTGTGGGGATAGCCATCATTTCTGATGCCATCACTTCTAGTATGTTTGTACCTCATCCAAGATTTAAACTGTAACCTACGGGGAACTGCTTTATAGTATGAATGGGTGGTCTTTTGATGACAATGAATAAAACCAGTCCCAAGGTGAGCGATACAGGTTCATATGAGCCTCTAGTTTTAAATCAACGACAGGATACCTCAATTTCCAAAGTTTAGCTGTTTTGTTTTTATATTAAGATGAAGTCAACCTTTGTTTCTGTGAACATCTGATTTCGATATTTTCCGGGACTATTGACAAACTGAGCACATAGTAAAATGTGACTCCCTGTGCATCATTTTAAAAGAATATTCCAGATATATCTGGCTGCGTCTGATGTATCAAGTTAATATAGGGATGCCTTTGGAGAAAAAAAAATGAGTGATATAAATTATTCACTGAAATGTATTCCCCAATGAACAATACTGACACAAAAGGTTGTAGCAATATTCCATGGATAATCTTATTCCACGAAATACAAGATGGTAACGAGATTGTAAACTTGACAGTTTTTCTTTCACTTACTTAGCAAATGCAAAGCTTAATCAAGTAAGTCATTGCTTCTATTCTATAGTCCCTCGTATGAGTGGACAACCAAGTTACAAAATTATGCAGATACATACAGCAAGCTGTCTTTACAGCAGACATGTGATAAAAACGATAAGGCACAACTGGTCTTAGATCTATGAATCTCAATTTCCTTAAGTACAAAAACTGCCCAGGTTGCAAGATAAACAGTAATTTACGTAATGCTGTACACAAACTAATTGAAATAGCAAATGACCACTAATTCTCATGTTTTCCTCAGATATTGAGCAATGAACCATTTTCTATATACCACAAAAAATTCTGAACGCTTTATTTATGGGAGACCAAAACAAACTCCCAAATTAGAATTCAGGACTGGAAACCAGACCTTTACAAGTACGATCACCTGTCTGTGCTGTTTCATTTGATTATCAACTCTTTCAATTTTTCCCCATCTTATTTACCCGTATTGAAGTTTTGGAGACCAAAAACTAATTTCAAGTATGTCAGATAATCTGTAAGGTTTCATCCACATCTGAGTACTTTCAATTTTCCAGCCTTTTGTTCCTGCTTTCAGGACAACCGATTACATGTTGACAATTCCAAGACCTTGTTGGACCTTCAGGGATAGGGATCTGTCTTCCTGTGAAGTATGGTTAATTGTTTATCAGAAGGTCATTTGAATTCCGATGGGTACAAATTTGTGCACCTCTCATTGCAGATCTTTTTCTTTTCTGTTACGAACGTTACGTCATGAAAAAATTACAAAATAGGACCATACCAAAAAGTGATCAACTTAATTCTATTTTCAAAGATAACAGCAGGTATATTGACGATATCCTTACTATTGACAATCCCCAGTTTTTAGATTATGTCGACATCTTTTACCCACTACAACTGGAACTTAATCATGTTAATAAAGCTAATAATGATTCTAAAAATTGTCATTTTCTGGATCTAACTATTATCGTTGACTCTGGTAAAATAAAAACTAAAATTTACGATAAAAGGGATTATTTTTATTTCAGTATTACTAATTTCCCTTTTCTTGACGGCGACGTCCCTCTAGCCCCATCCTACGGAGTTTATATTTCTCAACTGGTACGATTCGCACGCGTTGGTTCTACTCTTGACGACTTCAATGAACGTAACCTTACTATCACTTCAAACTGTTGCAGCAAGGTTACAGATTTCTAAAATTTTTAAGTACATTTAAAAAGTTTTATCGAAGATATGATAATTTGATATCTAAAGATAACGTCACTCAGAAACAGCTTATTACTAAGGGCATTTCCCATCCTCGATTTTACGGAAATGTTGTTAAAAAATGCCAGAAACTGATTAAAAATCCAGAAAAACTGGGACGTAACTTACATTCTTTACGCAATAGGGGATATCGACAAGATATTCTGCACGTGTCCGTTGAATTAGCATTGGGATCCTGTGACCTGAGGATTTTAACCACATACTGGCCTCTCACTGATACTGCCGATGTCTACTGAAATACATGATGATTCTGTACCAAACCCACTGGGAGTTTTGAATTTGATTTTCTTCCGTAGTGCGACAGTATTTTACCAGCAGACTAGGCTCCTTGAGCTGGCCGGCAGTTTAGCGGCGAGCACTCCTAAACCCATCTTTCAAAATTACGTTTCGTTCCGGCATTTTCCTTTTCAATATTGTGGTCACTGAGTTAGCAGTCTACCTGTATGGGTTTTATTCTTATGTTTGTTGTACTATAGGGAAACAGGACAGAGAAGGGGTTGTTTGGGTACCCATAAACCGGTTTAACCCTACCACTGGCTTTTGCTAGTGCCGGTACCAAGTCCGGCTGTCCCGAGCTCCTATCATTGTTTACGTTTGTCTTTTGTATTTTTGTTGTGATTTTTTTTCTTGTGCGGTTCCTATTTACTTTGTGGCATGTGGCTGTGTTTTTCGGTCATTGTAGGTGTTTCCTGTTGTCTTTTTTATTCTATTAAGATTATATCATTATACTCCGAGAAAATGGTTGGACAAATTTTAATTGATTGATTAATATGGGGTTTACTGTCACTTTCAGCAGTAGTTCTGCTATCTAATGACGGTCAGTTTTAGTGCTGGAGGAAGCCGGAGAGAGCCATCGACCTTGAACAGGTAACTAACATACCTTATAACTTACGATTGTAAGTGGAGTGCACCCTTTTTTGTAATGTACAAAGTGGGGTGCGAACTCACACCGCAGTGGTGATAGACTACAGTGGTTGTATAGGTAGTAGAACTACCTTAACCACTCGGGCACCCAGGAACATGCATAAATTTTCAGGCAAATTAAACGCGAGTAAAAACAATTAGTAAGAACAAAATCAAATACCAAAGTTGCTGTTAATTAATTTTCTGCATATGCACATGTAGACAACTTATGTCCCATCAGAGCAGATAAACCCAAAACATTTGGAAGACCATTAACCAAAAACATAAAAACAAGCTGATAGAGAACAAATAACAAAAAGGATCTAAAAAGATAAGCCAATATTTTTTAGTAAAACAATAAATCTCCCCAAACCTCTTTTGGGTGACTTAACAGAAGATAAAGGAACTTATTTCACAATACAGATAGGTGTAAAAGGTTAGATAGAATGATTATCTTATGTCTTATCACTTGATAATCCAAATAATGCAAATAATTAAACTAATTTCGTACTATCTGCAAAGGTCAACTATAAATTAATTGCGACAGCACATTACATTTAGCTAATAGAACCTTAAAATTGAAACCGTCCAAATTTTACTGTATATCCCTTACAGTTGTAGAACGCACTTCCACCTTTTCTTGTTTTAGCCCGTTATTACTGCTATTGAAATGTAGTATCATTCAGAAAATGCCAATGTGGCTAAACGTTCCACGTACAGCCAAAATAACTGAAAACCGAAGTTACTTGCGTTCCAATGTTGCTTTTTTCCTTTGATTATTCTTCTTTGTTTTTGATTTTTTTTTATTCACGATTCGGTTCTAACTTACAAAACCATACCAGTCATATAGTTTTTGTCCCCCGCCGCAACGCTCTCGTGCCTACAAATTATAACAGATTTTCATGAAATTTATACCAATTTTTATATCACTAATATCTTGGTCAAGTTAGAAAATCCGTCTTAGTCGATACTTTTTGACGGAGTTATGGGACTTTGACCGAAATCATGACTCTGTTTTCTCCAAAAATTGACCTTGTAAGCGCTCTCATGCCTACAAATGTTTACGAATTTTTATGAAATTTGTACCAAATGTTTATACTACTAATGCCTTGGTCAAGTTCGAAAATCAGCATTAATCAATATTTTTTTGATGGAGTTATGGGACTTTGACCAAAATAACGACACCATTTTAGCCAAAAATTGACCTTGTAAGTGCTCTCATGGCTACAAATTTTGACGGATTCTCATGAAATTTATACCAAATGTTTATACTACTAAAACCTTGGTCAAGATTGAACATCAGCCTCAGTCGATACTTTTTGACGGAGTTATGGGACTTTGACGAAAATTATGACTCTGTTTTATCCAAAAATTGACCTTGTAAGCACTCTCATGCCTACAAATTTTAATGGATTTTCATAAAATTTATACCAAATATTTAAACCACAAATACCTTGGTTGAGTTCGAAGATCAGTTTTGGTCGATACTTTTCAACAGAGTTATGGTTCTTTGACCAAAATAATGACACTGTTTTATCCAAAAATTAACCTTGTAATCGTTCTTATGCCTACAAATTTTGACGGATTCTCATGAACTTTATACCAAATGTTAATATGACTAATACTTTGGTCAAGTTCTGCTGTGATTGATACTCCCCAAATATTTAAATTTAGAACTGCCCTGAATGTTTCAAATTATTGCAATTTCATATACAGTATACTAGTATATTGCATGAGCGGCAGGCGACCCAGGAATTCTATTCTTGTTTCTACTAGTTTTTCATTTTCCATTAACATAAAAAGAAAACTAAAACACTGAAACATTAAAATTCCATTGTGAAAATAAATATTACAAAAACGGCTGTTTGTTATAAAAAAAACCGTACTTTCTCATTCAACCATTTTTTTAAATGTTTTTTTTTGTAATAACTTGTCTTACTATATCAGAAAGACAGTTTTTCAACTACTTTTAAATTATTCATATATAAATCTCTAATTTTTTTTCCCATTAACGTTTTTGCAATAACTTGATTTAGCATGTCAGTGTTGTTCAGATGTATGTGCGTATTCATTTTTTTCTCTCCCTTAATAAAGTGATGTCTTTAGATTTTTGGTGTTTCCATTGTTTCAAGATTATTTTTGTTTTGTTTTTGAACCGACAGCTCTTCTTCAACTTATTTTACCATTCCAGTGATATAGTGTTTTTTTGCTAGATTTACACTTTTCAGCAAGAACAGAAGACAAATTAAACAATGAAATCTTTTAACAGTAACTTCGGTATTTTGTTATTTAGTAAGCTTTTTTTTTTTGAAATAATGCGTTTTGAAATATCTTTATTTATCATTAACAATGAAGGGATATGGAGTAAATGCAAAATGAGACAAAATCTCTACAAATACATGGTAAAACACAGCAATTGAGAACAACGCTTTTATTGTTGTTCTACATCTTGAAGATGTCTGTGTTGTACTACTTCATATGGGTATCATTTATTTTCTTCTCTGTGCCTTATTAATATGATGTCTTTGTGTTTCACTTATTATTGATTCATTTTTTTCTCTGAACCAACGCCTTGGTTCTCATATACTTTACTGTTCCAGTCAGACAGTTTTTATTGTTTTTACTGTTTTATATTTTAAAATAAAAGTAGAAAACCCTAGCGTATTAACATTTAAATTCTGTTGTGAAAAATAAGTATTACAAAAACGGTTGTTTATTACTAACCGGTTTTCACTCCTTCAACGTTTTTTGTAATAACGCTTTTTATAATAACTTGGTTTATTATAGAAATTGAAAACGGAACCGTAAATACAAAACGAATAGTCGAAGGACAATGACAACATCGGAAACCACAAAAAACAGAGATACTAGGCAAAATGTTTCTTTCTAGTTTTCATCAATAGCATTGATGGATCATTACAATTACATAGTATAAACAGTTATTACAAAAACGTTTGAGACGCATTCAACGTTTTTTGTAATAACGCTTTTTGTAATAATTTCATTTCCAACACCAGGGACACTAGTTTTATATTATTCATCAATAGAAGTATACAACTAAAGCAAGGGAACAAGTCTTCGATATATACTAGGCAAAACGTTATTTCTTTCTAGTTTTCATCAATTACATTGATTGACCCTTACAATTACATGGTATAAACAATTATTACAAAAACGGTTGTTTATTACAAAAACGGTTGAGATGCATTCAACGTTTTTTGTAATAACGTTTTTTGTAATAATTTCATTTCCAATACCAGGGACACTAGTTTTATATTATTCATCAATATAAGCAGACAACTTAAGTATTGAAACATTACTGTTATAATTCATACAGAATTTATACAAGATTTCAAGAAATAGACAATTAAAGGGAATGCCTCCAAATTGCATGTCCAATAAAACAAATCAACACGTCTGCAAATGATATAGCACATCTAATCAGATAATGTGTAACGCTAAATAAATCACCAGAAAACAAGATAAGGAACGACAACCTTGCATACCATAATTATGTCCAGATGTTTCATTACTGACATAGAGTGAAACATAATTGGGATATATATTTATTTCTAAACTACACAATAACTAAACTATAAACTACGTTCTAACAATATGACAAATATTAAAACTAAAAAACATATTACATTGATGTACTGTTTGGCTTTCTTGGGGGCTACTTACTTCTTTTATATCTACCCTAACATATGAGCTTAAGGAAGATCGTCTTACGCATAGTTCACATTATGGGATGACGTAACCTGTGGTAGAACCGCAGCAGGTTAAATTACCCCTTGCCGACCTCTAAAAGTACAACCTAAGGAAGATCGTCTTAGGAGTGATTTACGTAGTAACGACGAAAATATAGGATTACTAAACCTGTGGTAGAACCTCAGCAGGTAAACTAACCAGGTGACGACGGTCACAAAGATCCCAGCAGGTGAGACTAATTAAACTATAGGACAGATTCGACAATAATGATATCCAAAATATAGGATTAATCCACCCGTGGTAGACCCTAGTAGGCAAATAAATCTTGTTGTGACGTCTAAAAATATTATAAAATAGCAAATTATTGCAAAATAAGAAATTAAAACTTAACTTTACATTTATAAGTTGACTTGGGGTACAAAATAATTTCCCCGAAATTATAAAGGCCGGAAATTTAAAAAGTGAGAAGCCCCAATAAAAAAACAGAATAAAGGCGAAGATGGGGATGGTGGGTGGGGTGAATAAGTAATCCGAAGAAAAAACCTGATGTATACTCTCCACTTTCTGAAAACAAACTGATGTCCTGAAACCCTTGTAAGCAACGTTTTCATTGGACAATACTTTCTTAAAATAATTAGGAGAATCCTAACCAGGGGGAGGCTAATGGTTGAACTCAATCTGTATAAACTCTAATTTAAAATATTTCAATTCCCATTTATACAAGATTTCAAGAAATAGACAATTAAAGGGAATGCCTCCAAATTGCATGTCAAATAAAACAAATCAACACGTCTGCAAATGAAATAGCACATCTAATCAGATAATGTGTAACGCTAAATAAATCACCAGAAAACAAGATCAGGAACGACGACCTTGCATACCATAATTATGTCCAGATGTTTCATTACTGACATAGAGGGATATATATTTATTGCTAAACTACACAATAACTAAACTATAAACTACGTTCTAACAATATGACAAATATTAAAATTAAAAAACATATTACATTGATGTACTGTTTGGCTTTCTTGGGGGCTACTCACTTCTTTTATATCTACCCTAACATATGAGCTTAAGGAAGATCGTCTTTAAGCATAGTTCACATTATGGGATGACGTAACCTGTGGTAGAACCGCAGCAGGTTAAATTACCCCTTGCCGACCTCTAAAAGTACAACCTAAGGAAGATCGTCTTAGGAGTGATTTACGTAGTAACGACGAAAATATAGGATTACTAAACCTGTGGTAGAACCTCAGCAGGTAAACTAACCAGGTGACGACGGTCACAAAGATCCCAGCAGGTGAGACTAATTAAACTATAGGACAGATTCGACAATATTGATATCCAAAATATAGGATTAATCCACCCGTGGTAGACGCCAGTAGGCGAATAAATCTTGTTGTGACGTCTAAAAATATTATAAAATAGCAAATTATTGCAAAATAAGAAATTAAAACTTAACTTTACATTTATAAATTGACTTGGGGTACAAAATAATTTCCCCGAAATTATAAAGGCCAAATTGAAAGGAACGAATGAAGTGAAGTGAGTGAAAGACCCCAAGAAATTACATCAATGTTAAAGCAAGTGCATATAGTGTAGGCCTCGTAAAAAAGTTATGATTTAGGGATAAAATAAAAACCCTTATAAATCGTAAATTACAACGTATAAGTATAACTACTAAACTAAGATTACATATGATAAAAAAATGTAGATATACATGTAAGGTTATAAGCTACTATCAGTTAGGAACCGACTTACTTTCGGCTCAAATAAGAAAAATCTATGTCGCAGTAACGCACAAATTAATTTGAGCTTTTCTTAGGACATTTGCGTCTGTGTGTATATAACGAATATAGCAGTGACTTGCCCATCCTCCAAGCGTTTGATTTACGTGATCCTCGACACCACACGCGGCTGCAGATGTCGCCGCATCGATGCGAAATGAATGACCACTATATTTCCTTGTGTTGTATCCTAGTTTGTCTAATAATTGTCGAAAAAGTGAAATAAATGTATCCCTCTTTAACGGCAAAACGTCGAATTCACTCTCTACAAAGAGTGGGTTTCCAGGTAAATCACCTGATTCTAGTCTTAACGACAGATATCTTTCCATTGTGTCCACCGGTCTAAAAACACTGTTTTCATAGATGGTTATATTGATACCCTGGCGGAAGGGGTCACATTTAGAAGACCGCAAACGGAAAACAAAGAACCGTTTTCTTTGGTCCATTAATATATCTTGTATCAAGACTGTACTATTGTCGTCACACAAAGAACGGCAAGTGAATTCTCCACATCGGAGGAATCCTAAAAACGCTAGTTTAAAACAACATTGTAACATAATATCTATGAAGGGTGAAAACACACCTTTATCCAATATATTACATAATTCCTTTAATATAGTAGAGGTAATTGGAAGTCTCTCTTAAGGTAGATCGACACTAATACACGGCGCATTCGATTGGCGCATTTGTGTAACACGAATCGGATGCGGAATTGACTTGATTTTCAAGCCGGAATAATCCTGTATTGGCCTATTCATTGTGACGTCATAATAGATTGACATACACTTTCCCGCGAATTAGCTCCCTTTTCCCGTAAATATTGTCTATTTCCTAAACTTTACCAAATATCTTTCTTAATCGAACGGTGACATGTACATTTTTTCAGCGTAACAGATAGCTTAAGTATATATCTCTGAAATATCAAAAAATAAAAAAAATCTGTCTGATATTTATTTTATATGAAAGAGAAACAATAAGTATGTTCTCACAGTTCCCTATATATTCTTTGTAAATATTGCTGAAAAATACTGAATTTGGCCTGATTTTCAAAGCCAGTTCACAGGAAAAGATGATCGGTGACACATCATTTTTATTTTATTTTTGGAACATATAGGTTAAGACCTACAAAATATCTTAAAAGAAAAAGATTCTGTCTGATATTTTTATTAGGATCGAACTACCTTAAGTAACATTACACTGCGATTTCTTGATACCTCTGAGTATGATAGGTAGTCGTATTATATTCTCGACTGGATCGTAAGCTCTAAGTCTAAAATAATAATGACGAATTCCCGCTAAATAAAGTTTGGTACTTTAAGTTGAGTGATTTCTGACCATGTGTTACAAAATAAATCAGACAGTTTTCATCTATATAAGGAAGAAAATCACCCGGACAAGCCATCCCGTTTAAAGTCAGAAATGTTTAAAAACAATTGAGAGCCGAATTATAAGTAAGACGTGTGCTGTGACTAATGGACGCATCCCAAAGTTTCTCGATGTGTGCTGTTACTCCATCATCAACTCCGAAGGCTGAAGGCGTGTTGTTGGTGTTGAATTTGCATGTGGTGCCAAGGTTCGGAATTTCGTCATCTGGTAACGAGAAAGAGCGTCAGCTATATTATTGTTAACACCTGGAATATGTTGTGCATGAACCACAACGTTATTTAATGCAGCATGATAAGTTAATTTTCTCATCAATTTCATTATGCTTTGGATTTTTGACCTCCCCTTTCTTAATATTTCAACAGTAGCTAAATTATCACAGTTAAATAATATTCTTTTTCTACTCCAACCGTGACCCCATAAAACGCATGCCATAACTATGGGATACAGCTCATAAAAAGCCATTGACGTTTGTTCATTTAACAGTTCACTAGAAAAATCACCTTGAAACCATTGCTTATCATAAATCCCCAAAAAGATGTAAGCGTAGCATCCGTGAATAAATTAATGTCAGCTGCATTTGTTATATCATCGTTAATAAACAAGGATACACCGTTTCAACCTTTTAAAAATTTTGACCACATTACAAGGTCTGGTTTAGAGCTTTTAATATGAACATGATGATGTAACTTTTTAACTGTTGTAGACAATTTAATTAAATGTGACATAAATGATCTACCTGGTAATATAACTCTACATGCGAAATTCAAATGACCAAGCAAACTTAATAACTCTTTCTTTGTACATGAATTGCGTTTACTAAATAAATCTAAAATTTCTTGAATTCTAATACCTTTCCTCTAGGCAAACGTGCCTCCATCTTAACACTATCTAAAATTATTCCCAAATATTCAAGTTCATAACTTGGGCCCTCTGTTTTCTTAGCAGAGAGAGGCACTCCTAAAAAATGTTTAAAAAAGTATACATAGTTTCCTGAGCATTTGCATGTTCAGGTACAATAACTAGGAAATCGTCTAACAAATGCAAAACATTTTCTATTTTATAATTATTTTTTGCAATCCAACAAATTGCTTTGGATAGCGTATCAAAAATCTTTGGACTTGATCTACACCTGAAAACTAATCTATTGAAAAAATAATATTTATTGTTCCACTTGATGCCATGATATGGCCATAAATCAGGTGCTAACGGCATGGTTTTAAACGCATCAGTAATATCAGTTTTTATAATCCTAGACACTTAATAGTTTTTATCGCATCATCAATTGAAACGTACTGCAAAGAAAATTCTTCTTTGTCAATAAGTTCATTTAGACTTGGATTATCAGGGTCTTCATGGGGAGCTGACAAGTCAACAATTAATCTTTTTTTATAATTATATTTACCCACTGCTACACCTATCGGGTTTATACGAAAATGTAAATAGGGAAACTGGTCAAAAGGACCGTAGACGTAACCCTTTTCAACCTCTGTTTCTAACAATTTTGAAACATGTTCAGAGTAAAGAGTGGCAGATCTTAAGTTCTTACATTCAACAGAGGCACTGGGTAAGCTTTTAATTCATGTATGAAAACCATTTCTTAAACCAGATATTAAATAGTGTTTGAAATCTACATTAGGGTGTTTCTCTAACTCACTGGCTAAAATTTCGACATTTATGGGAGTTTTTACACCTGATTGTAAGACTGACACTGAAGTTACTTTCTCTGACCATTCGCCCCCGCTATAATCTTCTGGGGGCCATGTCCATCGTTTTTTACCTGCGGACAAACTAGCTTGGGATGTTACGCTTTACAGTTTAAACACACATGACTGTTTCTGCATCGAGTATTAAGACAACCCTTTGGCCCATTAAAGTTGTTGCACACCTCCCGACCAAGATAATATACTCTTTCCCTGCCATATACATCTTGATCCTGAGATCTCGCCTGATTCTGATTTCTTACGGTAAAAGGAGATTGACTGCAAAAACCTGAAATATGAAATGTACTTCCACACAAATTACAAGTATTCGGTTTTGAATTGGCGAAAATGTTGTAGAAGAGAGTGTTGTTTCTTATGGACCAGTCTACGGGTATGTTGTTGTATCTAACATGAGCAGCTGCTTCGGCGGAGAATCTCTTATGATATTCATAAAACCCATTCCCCGGATATCTTATTCCCATATCTACTAAATCACGTTCATACAAGTCTAATTCGCTTCTGCGGTGAGGATAAGCAGAACACATGATATTTTTATACGTTCCAAAAGCTTGAATAAACTCGGGCAACGTTAAGGCTCTAGAAATCCTAGGATCTTGCTTAGTAGAATTTTGTATTTTATCGGTCCCTAAATGGTTCTCCATGACACCAGTCCTGATCCCGAGTAATAAGGGATTAATAGGGATGCAAGGTAAATATCCATACCTGCTATTATACTTTTCTTAATGTTTGGTGATACCGTTTGGACGAAAGGGGGCGACTCGACTGCAAACCCCCTAGTAGTACGACCTCCTAAACTGCCGATATTATCCACAGTAAGTTGATCCTCACTTCCTGCGGCTGCGCTTGGTGCAGTTCTTTTCAGTGAATTGTACGCTGACTCCAAGGTGTACTTGGAGGTAAAATTTGCAAAATTCTGATCAAGATTGTTTATAGGTGGCCCCTGTGCAATTAGTTCGGTTACTCAAGTTATAGGTTGGCGCTCGGTCTGATGTCGATCGGCCATTAAGATGTTGACTTTACTCGTCAAAGTTACGGCAGTTTGTTGAAGTGTTTGAACATTTGAGGATAGTTTTGAAACTAAACCTACTAGCACTCTGTTATTGTCTGTGTTGTTATTGTTCACTGAAGAATCATGGGATACCGCACTACCATATATGTAAGACAGATTCTCAGAAGACAGTGGATGATCATGGGATCGCGCACTACCATTTTCTGTTGACTCAAGTTCGCCACGTGTGGAACTCTGTCGCTGTGCTTCTAGGAGACCCACTAGGACCATTCTCCTCGCATTAATCTATCCCGTTTTTCTGCAATTCTTCTTTTAATCTCGCTAAAGTCCAGTTTTCTGGGTCATATCGGGTGTTTCTGTTTTTTCTACGAATTGGACCCATTGTCAAAATTAGAAATATCAATAATTATATTGTTATAGAATAAATAAAAAAACCGACCTTAGTTGAGAGTTAAATCCCAAAGTCATAATTATTTCTAATCATCACATAAGACACTAATCACAGTTTGGTGCAAATATCAAAGCATCATGTTCAAGCGATAAAGTATCACTTACGCCAAATTACTGTTTCACATATGAAAGTTAACGAGTTTTTTAACTTCAATATCACCACATTTAACTAATAATAGCATTATTAAACAAAAACTTAACGTGAATGAATAAAAAACGTGAATAAGCAATCCGAAGAAAAAACCTGATGTATACTCTCCACTTTCTTAAAACAAACTGATGTCCTGAAACCCTTTTAAGCAACGTTGTTTCATTGGACAATACTTTCTTAAAATAATTAGGAGAATCCAAACCAGGGAGAGGCGAACGTGTTGAACTCAATCTGTATAAACTCTAATTTAAAATATTTAAATTCCCCCAAAAAAATAACAAAAAAAAAACGGTAATTTAAATTCACTGCTTTGTTTTTGACCCTCTTTGATAATAGCGCTTTCTGAAATAAATTTTTCTCTACAAAAATCGACATGATGAACTACAGTTTTTATTTTCTTCCACGAGGATGCAAGAATCAAAACATCTCATCATTAGTGTGTTAACTGTTTTACCTAATAACTATTCGTTGTTTTTCTTCAAAACTGTGCTTCTGAGTCAGTAAATTATTTTATTTCATTATAGAAAATGAGAACCGAACCGTAGATCCAAAACGAATAGTCGAAGGACAGTGGCAACATCGGAAAAAAAAAACCAGAGATACTAGGCAAAACGTTTCTTTCTAGTTTTCATCAATAAAATCGATGGACCATTACAATTACATAGTATAAACAATTATTACAAAAACGGTTGTTTATTACAAAAACGGTTGAGATGCATTCAACGTTTTTTGTAATAACGCTTTTTGTAATAATTTCATTTCCAATACCAGTGACACTAGCTTTATATTATTCATCAATATAAGCAGACAACTTAAGTATTGAAACATAACTGTTATAATTCATACAGAAAAAAAAAGATAACAAAAAACGGTAATTTCAATTCCACTGCTTTGTTTTTGACCCTCTTTGATAATAGCGCTTTCTGAAATAAAATTTTCTCTGCAAAATTCGACACGAAGAATTACAGTCTTTATTTTGTTCCATGAGGATGCAAGAATCCAAACATCTCATCATTAGTGTGTTAACTGTTTTACCTAATAACTATTCGCTGTTTTTCTTCAAAACTGTGCTTCTGAGTCAGTAAATTATTTTTTTGCATTACAGAAAGTGAGAACCGAAACGTAATTCCAAAACGAATAGTCGAAGGACAATCGCAACATCGGAAACAAAAAAAAAAAAGGGATACTAGGCAAAACGTTTCTTTCTAGTTTTCATCAATAACATTGATGGACCATTTCAATTACATAGTATAAACAATTATTACAAAAATTACATAGTATAAACAATTATTACAAAATCGGTTGTTTATTACAAAAACGGTCGAGACAAATTCAACGTTTTTTGTAATAACGCTTTTTGTAATAATTTCATTTCCAATGCCAGGGACACTAGTTTTATATTATTCATCAATAGAAGTATGCAACTGAAGCAAGGGAACAAGTATTCGATACATAAAAAAAAATATTACAAAAACGGTTGATACGAAAAAGCAATTATTGCAAAAATGGCAATTATTACAAAAACGGTTGTCACATTCGTAACGGTTTTTGTAATAACGTTTTTTGTAATAACTTGAATTATAGTATCGTGTTCATAGTTTGTTCTGCTAATTTCCAATTTTTCATCAATAAAATAAGACAATTGAAGCATTTAGTCATAAAAATTTCATAGGAAAAAAATTTATTACAAAAACGGTTGTTTATTACAAAAACGGTTGTAACAAGGCTATTCGAAAAGTGGGGAGGGTTCTAATGAGAAATGAAAGGAAAGTTTACCGAGCAGAGCGAGGCGCGAAAATTTTTTAGGTTACATTAAAAATTACATGATTGTCAGAAAAAGGGGGTTCCAACTCCCAGAACCCCCTTTGGTTCCACTAATGGGAGCGTAACTTAAGAATGAGATTTATAAAGATAACAGCAATAATAATCAGAGGTAAGGATTTCGGGATCAGTAATTAAAGGTAAAGATGACAAATTTTAAACAAATCGGTCCAAATATGGTTTTCTGGAGAATAACTTAAGAATGCCTGTATGGATTGGAAACTTATGCAGATGACTGCATTAAGGTTAAGGAAGACACCTTTTGAGTTTTGCCTCAAGGTTCACTCACCAATTACAAAATTTGGTGCATAAATTTGTTTCTGCTGCGTAACTTCAGAGAAACTGTATGGGTTTAAATGAGTTTAAAAAAAAAAGATAATGGAAAAAACTATTCATTTTTTTATCGCTAGCTAGGTCAGAGGTCAAATTCACAAAATCAAAATTTGTTACCGAAGCATAACTTTTGAATGATAGAATAGATTTGATTCAAATTTTCAGAATGTCTCTATAGATTTGAATACGGGACTCTGAGTGGTGTTCACTCCGGACACAGATCTACTTTTACACGTACAAAATCAATACATCACTAATTAATGAACACTATTGAGCTAAGGGTAATTTATATTTAATCGATTTGTTTTTTTTTTTCGTTTATTAAAATGTGACTAAAAATATCATATAGGAAAAATTATAAAATGCACTTCAATTTCATAATTAGTTTGTTTCTATGTGGTATATATTTATTTCAATAGGTTTAGAAATCCAGGATCCGTCTTACTGGTATCCGAGGTGATCGTTACCGCCTTCAATTACACGAGAGTTCTTATCTCGAAAGTCACGTATTGAACTTATGCAGGTGATAGCATTAGAGGTTAAGAAAACACCTTATGATTTTGAGATCAGTAGATCTGAAGTCAAGTTCACAAATTATCAAAAATTCGGTACAAGAATTGGTTCCAGAGCATGATCTCAGCCTGGCTGTATGAATTTGAATTAAAATTAAAATTTGGCGAAAATTGGTTTTTGTAGCAAAACTTCATTCCTGCTTTATTGGTTTAAATGAAATTTACAAAGATGAAAAAAGCGATGTCGTGGCTTGTTGATCAAGCTTACTTAACATGTTAAGCTAACGATTTTCTTCTTTAGAGCAAGGAAATCTATTTGCGTGCACTTAATGTCCCTAGAAAACCGACATAACTGAATTAATTTTTTTCTAAAAGACGTCTTGGGACTTTACACAAAAACGTGGGGTCATTGCGACAAGTCTAATAAATTATGATTGATAAGATCAGAGAATTTTGAAAATCTCCAACACTTGATCATTGATACCTTAATACTGTTTTAACTGAAGAGTAAATGCATCATTTGCGTATTGGGAAGCTTCATTTTTGTTTTTTGTTTTTTGTTTTTGTTTTGTTGTTTATGTCTGATCGACGAAACATTTTTTCTCTTCTTTAAACATTCGCCAATTTTGTTCACGGATCTTTTAAATAATGTGCAAAGTTGCCTCTAAACTTATAGATGAATTACTCTATAAAAAATATGACATATGATTTGCTTATATCAAAATAATTAATGTTTGTCTTACAGGCAGTATGTTGTCCTGATCCCAACCACTGTTGTCCCGAAGGAACTAAATGTGACATATCTGCTGGAAAATGTATAAGATGAAAGTAAAGCATAGACGAAATTGATATTAAAGGTGAACAAAGTTACCATCATGGCAGAAAAAAAATAAGACTGTTATTATTTATAGTTTTTTTCGTAGAATGCTGGATATTGATTATATTCAATTCAATATTGTGTAATTCAGTATTTTTATTTTCACTCGTAGAAATCCATGTTTCTCTAGGTCAAGATTCTTTTTTAACTTTATTCTGGAATAAACAGGTTTTACTGTCTGCGACCTTAAATAGCAAATGTTGTTGCTAGCGGACACTACCGCGACGGAAGGGAGGTTTGACGAGCCATTAAACCGACCAATTCTTTGAATATCTGTGCCAAGTCAGGACTATTGCGTTGACAATTTGTACCGGTGATTTTCCGTCTGCTTTGTCTTTTTGCCTCTTTGATATTGGCTAGTGAAATATCTCGTCTGTAATTTTGTTTTAACCCTCACGTCTTAAATCTTCATAGTTAATATTATCTGTGTCGTCATATTATTATTTATCCTGTCCATAAATTTAAGTGATCAGTCTTTTGAAGGTAATTTTTACTACCTGTATCTTCGTCATTAGTTCAGATACGACAAGAAATGAGGTATAAAATAAACAGAAAGGGATTGAACTGACTCTTCATGCTCATTTCAATATTATTTCTTGCAAATGTCAGTGTTTAAATTTCCATAACATTTTGCATAACATTTTGAAATCCAAAATAAAATTTACAACTGTACATGTGGCTGAAATCTGTTAACCTTATCTGAAATAATCATCCAAAAGTAACAAAACCATGTCTCAGATTTTTTATATAGGGTTTCATTTAGAAATAAATGAAATTTAAATTTTTACTCCAAAAAATTTTATATTTCAAAATTTTAGAATGAATTTAGTTTTTAATTGGGCCTTGTTTGACAATTCTGAGACATGGCTTTGCAGCTATTAATTGGTTCTTTGATATAAAGAAAACAGAATTCAGCTACTTGTAAAGCTGTACAAGTTATTTCACACACAACGTTAAGAGAATTTGACACAATGTTTTATTGGGTACCGTATAGAAATATGAAATAAAAGACGGGTAAATTTAGATTTTGGTTCAGACGTCTAAGGGGTCTATGAGTAATGCACCTTGAAAACTTGAAAATTTGCGAATTTAAGGATTTCCGACTAATAACTTGTGAAAAGAATATTATACTGTCCTCATACTTGATATATTAGTTGTTTACTGCAGAACGCAGGTCAAGTTCGGTTTTGAGTTCAGAGGTCTAAGGGGTTCATGAGTAATGTCCTTTGAAACTTTGAAATTTTGCAAATTTAAGGTTTCCGACTGATAACTTGTGAACAAAATAAAGTACTGTCTTCAAACTTGGTATGTAAGTTGTTTAGTATAAATCTGAGACAAAGATTAATTTTGGGTCCAGAGGACCAAGGATTTCTTGAGGTATGCCCCTTGAAACTTTGAAATTTTGCAAATTTGTGGCTTTCCGACTGATAACTTGTGAATGAAATACTATCTTCAAACGTGGTACGTTAGTTGTTTACAACAAAACACAGGCCAAGTGTAATTTTTGGTTCAGCGGTACATAGTGTTCTGGAGTTATGTCCCTTTTAACTTTTAAATTTTGATATCATATAATGCACCATTTCTATTATTGTTTCTGTTCCGTGGCTTTTTGATGACTTCACTAGAAGATTCCCGGGAAAATTTTCAATAATTCTGATAGAGTAAGTTGATAAAAAGTAAGGTTGTATTTGTTGGTATCAAAACGCATGAAAACTCGAAAGGCAACTTTCTCTAGTAGTCCTTAAACAAATTTGGCTCAAAGTAACTTTTTAAAAAGACAAAAAATATTATACAAAGTAAATGTACAGTATATAACAATATAATGATGACTTATCTGATAATTATTATTTTCACCTATGAATATCTAAATAATAAATCCTCTGAAGTCCATTAGTAAATGTGCAGATACATAATCCTTATAGCCCTCAATAAATCCTCAATGATAAAGTCACAATAACGGATGTCAATTTCCAATACCAAAGATGTGCGTGATAATCCTGTATAAACTTATTTAAAACACTGCCAAACCTTTTTCTGCTACCTTATATTAATACATACAATGTTTCCAGGAAGATCTTTCACAAGCAACAACTTGAATATTCTTAATTGATTAAATGTGATAGATATTTGGGGGCGTATAAATTCAGCGACATTATCATTTCAGCGACTATCACTTCAGCGACATTTTTTGAGTAATTCCGTATATCATTTC
>MJUU01036837.1:9530-22953 GCA_002080025.1 Modiolus philippinarum | reverse complement strand
TTCAGTGCAGATAAAATTCATGTTTTGATAATTTTTGTTGTTGTTTTTATTCACTTCACTTTTTATTTCAGTATTTTTTGTTGTTTTTATTTATGTATTTTTTGTTCTAATCGATAATTTTCTTATACCGTTCTATTAAACACAATACAGATAGCATATACTTAGTGAGTGGATCTAATGTTTTGGAACATTTGTTGATATATGGGCTGGTGTACTATCAACAATGAAAGGATATGGAGTAAATATACATAAGACCAAGTATCTACAAGTACATGATAAAACTAAGCAAAGGAACAACGCTTTTATTGTTGTTCTTCATCTTGAAGTCACCGTGAGGCCTTCAACAATGAGCTATACTCATACCTCATTGTAAGTTCAAGACGGTTACTACCGCCGGTTTGAGCGGAGTCGAGCAACGCTACACCTATGTATCCCTTTTGTCATGGATGCGGGGTAGTCAACAAACATAAATTTAACTGGCAAATTGCACTTACAATTACTTGCCCGACAAAAAGACTAACAGAAGGCAAGCACAACTTATAAACAACCGCAGGGTACTCATCGAGTCAATTACAAGAAAACTTTAACAATGAGATGTAGGCACTATACCCCTAGCTATGATGTTCCCAATTAATGAAATAAAAAGGGGATTACAGGAAAGATCTACAATGGCTGCAAATTATAATCACATGCCATAATCTGCCAGGAAATTACACAGGAAAAACACAAATAATACGAAAGACAAACATAAACAACGATAGGAGCGAAGGACAGCAGGACTTTGTGCCGGCACTAGCAAAAGCCAGAACATTACTTTGGGTGACTTAAATTTTTCGTGTGTTAAATTCTGTATCAAAATCTTTAAAAATCAGGATCGTCTTTGTAATGGGGGATCAATGAACTTTTATAGTAAAAAATCTTAGGTTAGACACTAATTCTAATTTATGCTGGGAAGATGTGAAACATGGACGTGTAAATTTGTGTGAAATATATCCGATTTTCTTCGTTAACATTCATTTTGTAAAATGTTTGTATGTATCAAAGTAAATCTGTATGTTTGATGAACATGACATATGTATTTACACGGAAGTTCTAGTCTCTCATCAATTTACTTCAAAATTCTAAATTATACCCAACAGAGATTGAATGTTTTATGTCGCTGTAGTTAAAAATCAAACTTTTTACATCATAACAAGAAGTCTGTCTGTTTTTACATTTTATTTTGATAGTCATGTTGAACAATCTAAATGAAAGATGCTTTATTTTTTTGTAATTGGAAAGTAGACATAAGATAGAGTTTCCTACTTGAAAATCCATTTACTCTTCCATTTTTTTTTAAACTTTTTTTGTTCCGTTTAAACCGCTTGACTTGAGTAAAAACCAAAGAATAAATATTTTTAACTTAACGTATTTTTTTTATTCATCAACTTTCAAAGTAAACTAAGCTTTTTAAAGGTAGCTTAAGGGCTGAAGCATACTACGGAAGACCACGAGTGTAATAATTGCGAGTAGACACTATGCATGTAGGACTTGCAACAAAGGTTGTTAAACGTTTTCTGACAGAATTCATCGACAACTTATACCGTAGCAAAAACAGAGAAGGGAATACACAAATGGAGACAACATTACAAATACAAAACAAATAAACGAACATTTTAAGAGGATGCCCACAACACTAAGACACTTGCAGTTTGAACCCCATCTAAAATGTTGTTAAAAATAAAGGGGAAGACCGATAAGTCTGTTTCTTGCACTGATATGAATAATGTTAAATACCAACACTATCTCTCCAGAGCTTTTAACCGACAAATAAGCCTTTACGAACGGAAGAGGTAAACTAATGACGTATTTAAAAAAAAAAAGATTATTCTCACAGCAAATAAATTTACTATTTTGTGAAAATTGACATCCAGTATTAAATAAATTATGGACTCCCCAAGGCGTTCATCAATATTAGTGCTGAATTGGTCAGATATCTGAAATCTATGGAAAACAATTTACTCAACATCCTTTCATGGTTCAAGACCGGAGTTTTTCTATGCTGCAGCATGAATTACTATTAAAAGATTCCATGTGATTCCATGTGATAGAGATGTATGCTCTTTATATATTTCAGTTATGGTGTACATGGTCTTGAGAGAATTGCTAGTATAGATATACTGTCATGCTTCACATTTTGGCATTTTATTTGTTACTTTTTATGTATTAATTTATTTTTATTGTTTTCTTTTGTGTAATTTCCAAATTTTATTCTGACCACCTGTTTATACTGCCTACATCTCACTATATTCATAATGTCAAGTTTTCTTACAATCGACTTGATGAAAGCCCTGTGTTTCTGTATGAGTAGTAATTGTCCACTAGCCTGGACAGTTGTACTTTTGTCGGCAGCGAATGGCAATGATTTTCAGCACAATTTGCAAGTTAATTTTATGTTTGTTGACCACCTCGCCTCCATGAGTAAAAAGGCCGGTGCTAGGGGCCGTCTTAAACTTCCAGTGAGGTATAAGCAATTGTATTACTATGAGGCATGAGAAAAGATCATTGGTAAAGGACTTAAGTGACTTCAAAAAAAGCGTAATTCCATTGCATAGTTCTGACTTGTATTTGTAGCGTTCCATCGTTTATTTGCAAAATTAATTATTAGAATAAAGTTGTAAATGTAAAAAAAATATATAATATCAAGTCCATTGCGATGTTATTTTTTTCTTTTTTTCAAGAATTTCTACTATTTCCCATTTCGTTCCGGTGTTTGTTTGCAGAGTCATTCTGCAAATTATCCTTTGTTTATTTTATTTATTATAGAATGTAGACCGAGAAGAACATTTTTCTTGATACTTTTTGCATGTCTGATATTCGCTATATGAACAATGTCTTCATCCATGAGTTGTAAAGAATATTTCAATGTTTAATTTCAATTTATTCAATATTAATGTAATGGGAATGGACAACTATGTCCTCCCCTATATTCGTCTGAAGTATGAGACATTATACTGGACTTGATAAATTATTTATATCAGCGTCTTAAAATCAGACAGAGCCTGCAATTCGTCCAGTACCCTAGACCACTTGGCTACCTAGGCTATAGTCTAGGACGCTGGACGAAGTTCAGGCTCTGTTGTCATAAATGTCTCACAGTGATGGTCGACTCCCACAGAGGGAATTACTAAGAATTTGCTTATACAAATTTGCAGATCTAACAATACCGGGCCCATGCTGATCTTCAGACCAATAAATATATATTTTCCTTTATCATATAGTGAAATATGGAGGCCATAATACTTATTTTCTGCATATGCACATTTCGACAACTTATGTCTCTTCGATGCAGATAAATCTAAACGTTTGGAAAACCATAAATTCAAAGATGTTAAAAACTGAGAGAACAAATAGCAAATATGATCTAAATGTAAAGCCAAATTAAGCTAAGGACAGTGCTTTGCATGAGGGAGATACTCCTTAGTTTTCAACAAAATTTACAAAAATTTAGATATTGCAAGGTTCTAAATAGTATCGGCTTTCGGGTCAGAAACAAGAAGCACAATCTGATAGTAAAATATTGTTGCATTACGAAAGAAAAAAATAACATAAATCTTCCGAGGGGTTATGTAAAGAATTATCATGTCGAGGGAACACAACTGAAAGGGGATATCTGCTTAACGAATATGTATACTTATATTATCTTTGACCTGTGACCTCTCGATGTATTTCAGTAGACAGAGGAAATATCAGCGAAGGCAAAGTGAACATGTAAAACATAAAGAAAGGGGGTTTGGGTTCCGATTAACCCATTTTACCCTACCACTGATTTTTGGTTGTGCCGGTACCAACTGTCCCGGGCTTCTTACAGATTATGGCATGTGATTGTTATTTCAGTAATTTTATTTTTTTCTGAATAAACCATTTGGTATTTTGTTGTTTGAATGTGGAAAAGAAATATTATGATTGTTTGTACACTATAGTAACATTTTTTTATCAAATTATTCAAGGAACTTCTAATTGAGTCTTTCATCCCCTGTGATAAGAATACAAGATATTGAAGCGCTATAAACATCTTACCAAATATGGTTAAAATTAATTAATTTCCAAAAATCCCGAAGAAAAAATAAAATTTATTTTTGGTCATATATAAATATTTTATCGTGACAAAATAGGGGCTTATTTATAAGGTATTCGACAAACGAAGACAGACATTTTTTCTGAAGACAACAGTGTCTATATTTTATTGACCAGACTAAATAAATGAAGGTAAGATAACAGGAAACACTTATAATGGCCGAACATTACAATCACATGTCACAATCAACCGGGGAACTGCAAAAGAAAAACAATAAAATGACAAAAGACATAGGAACTCGGGATAGTCGGACTTGGTACCGGCACTAGCAACAGCCAGCGTTAGGGTAGAGTAAATTTTTATTTGGTGTCCCTTATAAAATGAAAAATAGGCAACTCCCTCAAAATACAGATTTGACAAAGATTATTTTAGGTTATATTCTTCAAAATTGTTAAATGGACGTGGACAATAAAAAGGTAAAAAATAATATCCTTGATTGGATTTTAATTATTTATTTTTGAGTATCTCCCTCATACAAAGCTCTAGCCTTATCTGATTTTGACTTTACATTTAGATCATTTTGGTTATTTGTTCTCTATCAGTTTTAAAACATCTTTGAGTTTATGGTCCTCCAAACGTTTAGATTTTATCTGCACAGAAGATACATAAGTTGTCGAAATGCGCATATGCAGAATTTAAATTCACAGTAACTTCGGTATTTTGTAATTTTATGTAAATATGCTTTCATAATTCTTTCAAAATCTTTCATGCAGTTCATTTGAAAATTTCAGAGTTAAAGTATAATCGAACATAATGGTGAAGGGACGACCATTTCATTTAAGGAGAATGGACTGGACTTTTTTTGTAAATAAATATTTTGTCTTGAATATGTGTGAAAAGAAATATTCTATCCTACACCTCCTTAAAAATACAAACAATAAGTATTCTTGGCTCCATATTTCACTATATGATAAAGGTAAATATATACTGAGTAATCTTGCCCTTAAGTAGTCAAAAAAAGGCTAAAAATCAACAATATTTGCCAGGACCCAACCTAGGAATCAAATTGTGGTCCCTTTAAAATTCAAGCGAGAAATACGAACAAAATGATACAAATATTTTGTAATTTTATAAAGTTTATTTTTCAACTGCACACGAAAATTTGTGTTTCAAGAACTAACCTCTCCTCAGCAGCATTAAAATCCAATAATATGGAAAGCAATAATCAAAAGGTAGTCCAAAGGAAGTACTCCTTTCCAAAAATATCGAAATAGGAAGCCAAATCCAGTACCAAGGACATCTACAGAGTGCCATACACGGAATGAAACCTCTGTATTTTTAGTGGTTAGAATTTTGATAAAAACAGTAAATTTCTATAACACGCAAGGTATAATTTTTATGTCAGACAAGTCTGACTATTGGGCAGGTGAATACCCTCGGAGACCCCTATAAACAATGTTCTAAGCAAAACAGAGTGATTTTGTTATAAAAATAAAAGTCTCATTTCACTTTTAATTTTCTTAAGTTGTTTATCGACTGCACACGAAAAGAAGTAGGGCCATTTAGCCGTGTATTTTGTTCCTATATTGGGCCATTTTGTGGTGACTTAAAGTACATCGGGAAACGAATACCGAAGCAAGAACGAGGAAAGGGGAAATTCTGAAATCATAAATCCAAAAATCACTGCAATTCACAGCAACACGAATGGGGACAGTATGACAAAGACAAAAAAATAAACAAAAAATAACAAGAACGTAACAACACTAAAGCACTAGCAGTGTGAACCCCTATAAAAACTGAGGTATCATCAGGTGCTCCGGAAGGGTAAGCATGATCTGCTCCACGCATGGCACTCGTCACACAGCCAGTAAAGTATGGTGTTGAAGATCTGCTTTGTGACTGATTGGTTAATGTCATTTTCTAACCCTTAGACCAATTAAAATCCATGGTACATATTACTTCTCTAACCCTCAAACACTACCAAGATAAAGAACAACAATAAAATAACAAAATACAGAAGTTTAGTTTCTGCATATGGCCATTTAGACATCTTGTGTCTCTTCAGTGCATTTAAAATTTAAACATTTGGAAGACTCGAACAACGGCAGCAGAATACCGAAGGAACAAAGGGGTGATATTCACAAAAATCGAAGTCCAAAGACAGGGCAAAAACGAGAACACAGAAAACAATGACGTTAGACACAAAAACAATGACGCCAGACAGACACAAAGCACAGAACCAGAAACCACCAGATTCAGAACAAAGGCACTCACAGTGTGAACTCCAGTGAAACTGAGAGTGACATCAGGTGCTCCGGAAGTGTAAGCATGTCCTGCTCTGTTAACAGCACCCGTCACACTGTGAGTGATTCAATCCGGGAAAATGTCAAAGTCGGTAGTCAAATCCGGGAAGACGTGAATCTAGCTGAAAATGTCCACTTTCATTTGGGATACTGACACGTCATATCTTTCAATGATGCTATGGTGACGGCCATAGAATTTCTTGAGGGATGAAATTAACAAAGGTTGAACAAATCCCTGACTAAGCAGCTTTTGGGACAGTGTTTTTGCTCTGTTAAAAAAATCACTGTACAAACTACAAGCTCGACAGTAACGAATCAACTGAAATGTACACTCCATAGGCTGGAGAGGTAGGTATATTGCTGCTAAGAAAGGGAAAGTTCACAATGGGGAAATTAAAATCATCACGCTTGTCATATAGCTTAGATTTCAAACGTCCATCTTCGTCAATATACAATAAAAGATCTAAGTACGAAGCTGAAGTAGGTGTTTCAGTTGTTTCTTTAATTTCAAGCTCATCTGGATAGATCTGATGTATTTAGGATTATTAAGAGAAAGCACATCGTCTATGTAGCGGAAGCTGAAATTAAAGGACTGGGCTAAATGTTTTTGTTTTCTTTGAATAAGCCCTTGTAAAAGCTTGACCTCGTACGAGTAGAGGAAAAGGTCAGCTAAAAGCGGCGCACAGTTTGTTCCCATAGGAATCCCTATTGTCTGTTGGAAAACACGACCTCCAAATTCGACAAAAAAATTGTCAAAAAATCGATAAAAAATTCTAACATTTTGATTACGTCAGTCTCGGTGTACTTCTTATTTGAATCGGTGTGGTTCTTAACAAAATATGTCTTGTCTTTCCCTACAACTAGTAAATAGGTGTATCTGCGTTCTCCATTTTTTGTGCAGAAACATTGATGTATTAAATCTGCAATTACTCAATTGATGTATTAAATCTGCAATCTCAAAAGATGTTAAAAACTGAAAGAGAATAGATAACCAAATATGATCAAAATGGAAAGCCAAAATCAGCTAAGGTCAGGGCTTTGCATGAGGGAGATACTTTCAAGTTTTCAACAAAATTTACAACAATTTAGATATTGCAAGTTTCCAAATAAAATCGGCTTTCGGGTCAGCACTGACTACTGAGCTGGTGAATATCCTCGGGGACTTACAGTCCACCAGCAGTGGCATCGACCCAGTGGTAACAAATAATAATATGCCGAAGTTACTGTGAATTTAGTTTCTGCATATGACCGTCTCGACAACTTATGTCTCTTCAGTGCAGATAAAATTTAAACATTTGAAAGACCATAAACTTAAAAGATGTAAAAATGCTGATAGAGAACAGATAAACAAATAAGATCTAAATGGAAAGTCAAAATCAGCTAAGGACAGAGCTTTGCATGAGGGATAAAAGAGTTGTTCCTTTGCTAGGTTCTACTATACATTTGTAGAGATTTTGTATCATGTGCATTTACTCAATTTCCTTTCATTGTTTATTTAAGCTTTGGGTTTGTGGATTCTGTTAATTTCAATTTCCCTTGCGAGAGATGTATGCTCTCTATAAATTTCAGTTACTGTGCACTTGTTCGTGAGAGAATTCCTTATATGGATATACTTTAAATTTTGGAATTTATTATTTTTGTAATTTCTAAGTATTATTATGACAACCTGTTTATAATGACCACATCTAACTATTATATAAAAGTTTTATTACAATCGACTTGATGAGTGTCCAGTGTTTGTATCTATGTTGAAATCATTCACCACCTTGGAACACAAGTGCTTTTGTCGCGCAACGGATGACCGTGACTGTAAGAGCACTTTGCCAGTTTAATTTATGTTTGTTGATGATAACGCATCCATGACCACAAAGACATGGATGACGCATTAGAATTCCGCTCAAACCGGTGCTAGGGGCCGTCTTGAACTTAAAAAATGAAGTATAAGCAAAGCTGATTGTTGAAGGCCTTATGGTGACTTCAAGATGGAAGAACAACAATAAAAGCGTTGTTCCTTTGCTTGGTCCCACCATGTATTTTTAAAGACTTCGTCTCATGTGCATTTACTTCTTTTCCCTTCATTGTTTATTAAAGTCTATGTTAATATAATGATAAAAAATTTATGATTAATAGTTTTAATTGGCTTAAAAAACGATGACATAATCATAAACATTGGTCAGAAATTTTATGTTACCTTTAACACGTGCTTAGATCAGATATATGAAGAGGAAAGCAATGTTCGTGAACAAACTTAATTTAATCATCGAATGAATACGAACTGGTTTATATTAACATCATCAGAGTTATTCCTCTTGACCCGTATCTTGTTCTAGGTTATTTTTTCTGATTTCCTTTTGAATTTCGGCTCTAGTAATTTTGCTATTACCCTCATTTAAAATTGGAATTTCAAAATTTTCGACTATTCCTAACTTTGAACTGCGATATTGTAGTAGGATCCCTTGCGGAATATTCATATCAGTGTAAATTTGACTAGTATACAACTGTCGATGTCTACTGAAATTCATGTTGATTCTTTACCAAAACCTGCAGGTATTTTTGAGTTTGATTTTCTTCCGTAGTGCGACAGTGTTTTACCAGCAGACTAGTCTCCTTTAGCTTACCGGCAATTTATGTTGTGACCGTACCTTGACCCATCGTTCTCAATAACATTTTGTCTTATTATTTCCATTTAAGGAGTTACTTATTTACTGTATTGGGTAGTAATTTTTGACATCATGCATATCAATGTCGCAAATTAACTACAAATTGCCAGAAGCCCCATAATCCCAATAAACCGGTTGCTGAAATCAATATTTTTTTTTATTAAGCAAGTTTCTGTAGTGAAATTATTTGTTCACTTATTTTAAAAACAATTGGTTTAATTAATTTTGAATAGGTCGGCTCTGCTAAGCAAAATACTCCCTATTACGTATTTATTTATGTCTCAGCGTTTCTGGATCTTTTTGTAAAAATGAACATAAAATACGCCAATGAAAGGTCACGCCGTATTTCGACATCAAATATTCATATCGTATTCCGACATCAGATGCTCTTAACAAAATTACTGGAGTCACTGTAAATTACGTTTTTGCATATGGCCATTCGACACGGCTTTTCTGAAACTTCTTATTTTTGAAATATGTAGCCTTGATGTACGGTTTAAGTATGGTGGTAAGGTTTCCTTCATAAAAGTCAAGGATTGAAAAATACGTTCGAATCGTACAAATTGAGATATATACACAAAGTATGATGTGGCTAAAGGAACGCCGCCGTTAGAAAAAAGAAATTTGTAATGGTGAAATCAAAATCATCTTTTTGTCATGAATTCTAGTTTATTTTATCAGAGGTAAAAGATGTTAGTTAGATCAAGAAAATGGAACTATTTAGAATCACTGTCGTCTGCTGTCTGAAATTTCAGTTGTTATGGTTACACTCTTGAGTATTCATGGGTAATGTCAATACAACAAATGTCGTCAGGAAATCCGCTTTTAGCATTTAAAATTGAAAATAAAGTTTATTACTGTTTATAATAGTTGCATTTTGATATTTCCCTAATGGAGTCCCGTTCGTACCGGAAATGAAATAAAACGAAGGAGACTTCAATGACCTGTTCATAAACATCGTTGCCAAAACAAGCAAAACTGTTAGTTAGCAAGAGACATGCCAAGGAACAATAATTGTTTTCAATAGTTTTAGAGAAAATTGTAGACTAGGAAATTTTAAAGACCCCTTAATACGGGACTTTCGAATCGTGTTTTTGTCTGGAAACAGATCTATTTTTATATATTAATGAACACTGTTGAGCTAAGGGAGATATATATTTAATCGATTTGTAGCGCTTCAGGTAAACTTTTTTTTCAATTAAAATTTATTTAAAGAATTGTCATAAAGAAAAAATTATGAAGGCGCTTCAATTTCATAAATAGTTTGTTTTTTATGTGGTATGAATTTATTTCAATAGCTAGATATCCAGTATTCCTTCTAACTGGTATCCGAGGCGATCGTTTCCGCCTTCAATTACACGAGAGTTCTTATCTCGAAAGTCTCAATTTAGATTTACCATAACTATATGGAAAGATTGGATATGTGTGAAAAAATATAACTATCGATAAAAGAAGCTGTTCCTTTTATTTATTGTAATTAAAAGGGGGCAATAACAAAATTACTAAACAGAATTGTCAAGAGCCATGTTCATGAGGCAAATAGACAAGGCAGCTGGAAACTACCGGAAAACATTTTAACGTAATGGTCCTGACTTGGTAGGCAGGTGGGTTTATGCACTGTTATTGCGCGCCAAACCTCCACTTCCATTGCAGTAATGTCCGACATAAACTGAACAGCAATTGCTATTGAAAAGTAGTAGACAGTTCAAAGAAATGATAATTTTAGTATTAAGTAAAAACAGAATCGGGCCGAAACTTCAAATTTTTGAACGGACTGATACCTTTTGAAGAATTTTTTTTTGAAAACTGCTTTGATAAATAAGGTGATAAGAGAGATAACTATGTCTAATGAGAAAGTCTGTATAATTTGTGCTAGCTCTCACGCAACTGTGAAACATACACCTCGTAAGCAGAAGCTTGAATACTATTGTCTTTATTGGGGAAATTGATAAGTTTGAAATTAAACCGTCCCTTTTGTCGTAAATCTTAGGACTTAGATGACCAGTTTCGTCAAACTGGAAGTGTAAATTCAAAAAAAAAAAAAAATAAATAAATAAATAAAAAAAATAAGATTGACTTTTCTGCAGGCAGTCTAACTAACGACTTTAACATCTCTCTCTGTATATATATCGGAAGACCAGAAAATCATATGTCAGTCCTTTTCTCGTCTTGTTTCAGGCTAAAAGCTGACGCCGAAAATCTCCCTTAATATCATTGGGTACCTGTAATACATACAATTCTAACAGGGTCTTCTCACGGGGTCAAATTGTACAGACATACTTTCTGCTATTGAAGAAGGCCTTCATAAATATTGTGAGTGATTTTCTCTACAAGTGATGGATTTTAAAAACGTATTTTCAAAAATTTGAAAGTTTAAAATTTATATTCTGTGACAGCAACAAAACATTTGCTTTTTCTACTCTGGATACCACTATAGATGATATCTACTTTAAGCTAATAGTTTTGTTTTCTATGAAACGCTTGAAATTAACACTCGACGCTATCAAGAGTCAGTTGACCAGTATAATGTTACAGTTCATTTGCTCTAACAAAAAGCAATGAATCTTCTCTAATATAACCTATAATAATCATTGTTCCTGGACATGTGATATGATTAATGCACTCAATCTGTTGCTGGACAATATTTTGGCGACATTCCCCTTGCTCCATCCTACAGGGTGTATATTTCTCAACTTGTACGATTTGCACGAGTTTGTTCTACTCTTGATGATTTCAATGAACGTAACCGTACTATCACAGCGAAACTTTTGCAACAAAGTTACAGATTTCATAAGTTGTTGATACATTTAAGAAGTTTTGTAATAGATATTTATATGTTATATCTAAATATGGCGTTACTCGTAAACAGTTTATTACTATGGGCATTTCTAGTCCTCAATTTTACGGAAATGTTATTAAAAATGCCAGAAATTGATTAAAAATCCAGAAAAGCTGGGACGTAACTTACATTCTTTACGTAATAGGGGATATCGGCAAGATATTTTGCTTGCATCCGTTAAATTAGCTTTGAGACCTAGTGACCTGAACATTTTGCACACATACTGGCCTCTCACTGATACTGCCGATGTGATGATTCTTGACCAAACCCTTCGGGAAGTTTTGAGTTTGATTTTTCTTCCGTAGTGCGACAGTGTTCTACCAGCAGACTAGGCTCCTTGAGCTAGCCGGCAGTTTAGCGGCGAGCACCCCTTGACCCATCTTTCAAAATTACGTATTGTCTTTTTCTCTCCTTTCAAGATTGTGGTCATGGAGCTAGTAGTCTACCTGTATTGGTTCTTATTCGTATGTTTTTATACTACAGGGAAACGGGACAGATAAAGGGGAGGTTTGGGTACCCATAAACCGGTTTAACCCTACCGCTGGCTTTTGCTAGTGCTGGTACCAAGTCCGGCTGTCCCGAGTTCCTATCGTTGTCTACGTTTGTCTTTTGTCTTATACGTGTTTTTCGTGTGTAGTTCCCTTGCAAATTGTTGCATGTAATTATAATTTTCAGCCATTGGAGGCGTTTCCTGTTATCCATTTTTTAACAGTACCGTAATTTGAAACTACCGTATTACAAGACAAACTCTAGTATTTAGTGGTTACTTGCTTGGATTTTAACTTCTCACATCGCTCATTCATATAATGAGAAGCTTATCATGTGGTAATATGCATCAAACATCTTTATTGCATCATTTTGAAAATTGTACAATATCTAATTTTGCTAAATAAATGAAAACCCTTGCGAGAGCACTTTTCTAGTTTAATTTATGTTTATTGACGATCCTGCACAAATAAAATAAATCAAAGCTCCGATGGAGCTGAATCTCGAAGCCCTGAAATTCTACATGTGGCAAAACTTCGTAGTCATCCAAAGAACTACTGTATACGTCTGCATGTATTAAGTTATAGTCCGTAATACGTGAAAATAATCGGATTGTGTGATTTCGCATGTTGATTTCATTGCTATTATATATTATCAAGCGCATTTGGCCACTTATTGCGATTTTAAAGGCGTAAAAACTTCTTAAAAGGCGACCGCAAAGCGAGAGCCTTTTAAGAAGTTTTCGCTGTAACTGGCCAAATTGCGATTTGTGCGAAAATTCGAACGAACAAATAGTGATGTTTACGAAACATTTACTACACTATTTTAAGAATACACACTACAACGACTCGTTAGGGACCGACCATTTAACCTGAAGGGGGGTTATGGTTTTTTTTTCTGGACAGAAAATTATTTATTTTTTGCACGCGTATCAACAAAATATTTTTTTTCAAAATTAACATTATTTTTTGGGGCAGAAAGCCTCATTCGGAAATTTTTTTTTCATCATTTTGGCAGCCAAAATATTTTTTTCACATAAAATCAGATCCAAAATATTTTTTTAGAAAAAAACCATACC
>MJUU01036835.1:0-27245 GCA_002080025.1 Modiolus philippinarum | reverse complement strand
ACATACAAATATCCACTGGACACTCATTCAATCAACTGCCAAAAAAAAACTAGGCGAAATAAAACATTTTGTCAGAATAACATATGGAAATTACAAAAAAAATAGAATGCCAAAATTTGAAAGTCTGATCGGGTATCCACAACAGATATTCTCATTCTCTGAAGAACAAGTACACCATAACTGGAATATATAGAGTACATATATCATGCCATGTGGAATCTTTTTTATGGACTAAGTCACACTTTAGGAGGGGCCAACTCTAGTATGAAATAAATAATACGAGGGTTTGGAGTAAATGTACATAAGATATTATGTTAAAAACGTAGTCAGGAATTATTATAAAACAATGACAGTAGAATACCGAATAAACGAAGCACAAAATTACAAAAATCAAAGTCGAGCTAAAGACAAGGCAAAATCGAGAACACCAGAAAATAGGAGACTAAGGACGAAACATACGATTACCAAAAATACAACACTCAAAACTAAAGAATCGGCAGCGTTAGCTCTAAATAACAAAACTAAATACCTTATGTCTCATCAGTGCAGATAAAAACGGTAAACCTTAATTTTAAAAACAGTTGAAAACAAAACAAAATTATTTCAAACATGAGATCATGGTATATAAATAACTTGACACTACTTACAGTGACTTCCATACCTGTATATTGGAGTCCTGTCTATTTATGTCCATATTTACAGGTATATATGCACCTAGCTTGCATGCACCAATGCTTATTGTGATATAATCAATTGAATAAATGTAAAGACATTGTGATATTGATTCTATTTCAGTGTGTCTGCATGCATGGATTCGTCTTATTCTAAAGATTTTAATCATGAACTATATTTATATACATGCATATATAGACTACTCAGCTTTTTCTGTTTGTTCTAGTGCATTCTCCCGTCTAGTGGTTCGATACGGTGTAAACATCCTCCCAAGTCAGGTGTTCTGCGTCAACGCATGCTCCCTCGAGGGAACGTACGTGGACTGAGAATACCTGACTTGGGAGGATGCGGTCTAGATAGCAACCAATAATTGGGATTTAAGTATGCCGCAACACAAGTGCTACCAGAGATATCAAATTGGAGGGGGGGGGGTTGTCGAGAGTCGAAGTCCATGAGACAAAAAGACAAATCAGGTGGAAACTACCAGAAAATTGTCGACCGCAATGGTCCTGACTTAGTTCACGCATTTCAAAAGAAATTGTGGGTTCAACCGGTTCTATGGCATGCCAAACCTCCTTTTCCATTGGGACAGTGTCCGGTAGCAACTAAACAGCGATCTTTATTGAAAGGTCGTAGACAGTTAAGAGAGATAATTATCCCAATACTAAGTAAAGGATCCACAAGAGTTAATATTATCTGCCATAAATATCTTACGTCAAGACATATACTGTCAAAACCGGTATAATGAAAAACCAGAGGATCCCAGGAGCCTGTATCACTCACCTGGCTTTCAGTTGCCACAATCAAGCTAACATTGTAAGTTATACAGTTGATCTTCAGTCTCTCAAACTTTGGTACCTCGAACAACACATCTTAAACTGTATTTAAAGTCTGATTATGTTTGCCATAGCATTGCAAACATTTAAGCATTTCACACAGAACCTTCATCTTCTAGAGTTTTTGAAATAAAAGACGAAAAATATGAAAATTTTGAAAATTCTGTGAAAAAAGGGCAATTCTGCAAAAGTTAGGGGTGGGTAGATCTTGCTATGCTGGACATTTCTGCAACTTACACTTGACCTCTATCTTTCACACTTTTTGAAATAAGCAATAAAAAATGCACAACTTTTGAAAATTTGACGGAAAAGGGGCTATAACTCCGAGATGGGTTTCCGATTTTCTTCAAAATTGCACGGTAGGTAGATCATGCTGGTCATTTTAAACCTCTGTCAGATTTTTGTATCTGTAACGGTTTTCGAGATATTAGCCAAAAACTGCAATTTAGCCCTACGTTCTATTTTTAGTAACGGTGGTTATTTTGTGTGACCTACCGCCTTTAATCGAACATAATTTTGAGAAGCCATACTCTGGTGATGATTCAGGCAAAGTTTGGTTACATTTGGCCCAGTTGTTTCAGAGGAGAAGATTTTTGAAATTGTTGACAGACAGACGGACGACGGACGAATAGTGATGGCAAAAGCTCACATGCCTTTTAGGCCAGGTGAGCTAAAAACAAAAGGCTCCCAAGAACATGTAGCGTTCACCTGGACCATGGCTGATTCATCAAGTCAAATAAACTTCCTTGTTAAAAGGACTAATTTTCAAACTATGTGAAGAATTAACAATGAAGGGAGTAAATGCAAATAACACAAAAAATCTACAAATACATGGTTAAACCAAGCAATGGAACAACGCTTTTATTTTTGTTCTTCATCAAACCTTTATGTCATATGGTCCAGCATTTAATTATTTGTCCCTACTGACTGCAATCAGGTGAGCTAAAAGTATTCAAGTCCTGTCAATGAGGAAGTTGCAATGTTAAAGATCTCAAACACTATTACACTGTATAGGTCAGCATACTGATACTCCAATTGCTGACAGCTTGGATATGTGGTTCCTGAGAAAAATGTGACAGAATTTTTTTGTGACCCTGACGGTAACAAATGTTTTAAATTCCGTCAAACAGGAATTTGGCATGCGAGTGATCCCAAACTCTTCTAAATAGTACATATAGGTCCCCATACTAACGCTCCATGTTGAATTGCAGAGGGCTGAGATATGTAGTTCCTGAGAAAAATGTGACACAAATTTTCAAGATGCAAAAAAAAATATTCTAAGTTCCGTCAAAAAGGAAGTGGGCATGCGAGACCATGCGAGAGATCCAAAACTATGTTGCACGGTATAGGTTACCAAACTGATACTCCATGCCAAATTGCAGAAGGCTGTGATATCTGGTTCCTGATAAAAATGTGACAAGATTTTTTTGTCACGCCGACGCCAGACGACGACGTACGACGGACGACGGAGACAAGACGACGGACAGTGATCCCTATATGTCGCCACTGCAAGCGACACAATAAATCACGAAGTGAACACCATAGCCATGTGTTGCATAAGTTTAACATGACATGTTGAGGTAAAAAAAATAGCCAGCCAACACAAAATAGAATTATTTAAAATTTATTTTTGATTATGGTTTATGAGAGATGGAAACTAAAGACAACTTACAAATCCTGTCTATTTATGTGTATACAGGTTTATGCACCCCGTCTTTAATTAATGATAATTCAAAGAATTTTGACTTCGTATTTAATATTTGTAATTTTTATCAGTTTTTGTTTTTGTTTTGGGGTTTTTTATTATTATTATTATTTCCTTTTTTTTTTCTTTAACAGTTAAATGTGTTATGTATATAAACAAAGAAAGGTTATGCTGTAAATTCACGCCAGACAAGGTCTCTACAAACACATGGTAAACCCAAGAATTTTGCTTTTGTTGTTCATCTTGAAATTATGAATGAAATTTGCATTTATCTCTAGATTTTTGACTTGATAGGGCCTAATAAACATGTTAGCAAATTCAAGACGATGGAAGGCTCCTAGCACTTCATTGCCAATACCAATGATACATCTATGTCTTCCATTACTCCTGGAATAAGCATTAAATTCGCCTGGAAAGTGTTCTTACAATCGGTATCATCCGTTGCCTGACAAAAAACTTGCAAAAAGGAAAATAACAACATACAAATATCCACTGGACACTCATTCAATCAACTGCCAAAAAAAACTAGGCGAAATAAAACATTTTGTCAGAATAACGTATGGAAATTACAAAAAAAATAGAATGCCAAAATTTGAATGTCTGATCGTGTATCCACAACAGATATTCTCTTTCTCTGAAGAACAAGTACACCATAACTGAAATATATAGAGTACATATATCATGCCATGTGGAATCTTTTTTATGGACTAAGTCACACTTTAGGAGGGGCCAACTCTAGTATGAAATAAATAATACGAGGGTTTGGAGTAAATGTACATAAGATATTATGTTAAAAACGTAGTCAGGAATTATTATAAAACAACGACAGTAGAATACCGAATTAACGAAGCACAAAATTACAAAAATCAAAGTCGAGCTAAAGACAAGGCAAAATCGAGATCACCAGAAAATAGGAGACTAAGGACACAACAGACCCACATAACATACGATTACCACAAATACAACACTCAAAACTAAAGGATCGGCAGCGTTAGCTCTTAATAACAAATTAAATAACTTATGTCTCATCAGTGCAGATGAAAACGGTAAACCTTAATTTTAAAAACAGTTGAAAACAAAACAAAATTATTTCAAACATGAGATCATGGTATATAAATAACTTGACACTACTTACAGTGACTTCCATATCTGTATATTGGAGTCCTGTCTATTTATGTCCATATTTACAGGTATATATACACCTAGCTTGCATCCACCAATGCTTATTGTGCTATAATCAATTGAATAAATGTAAAGACATTGTAATATTGATTTTATTTCAGTGTGTCTGCATGCATGGATTCGTCTTATTCTAAAGATTTTAATCATAAACTATATCTATATACATGCATATATAGTCTACTCAGCTTTTTCTGTTTGTTTTAGTGCATTCTCCCGTCTAGTGGTTCGATACGGTTTAAACATCCTCCCAAGTTAGGTGTTCTGCGTCAACGCATGCTGCCTCGAGGGAACGTACGTGGACTGAGAATACCTGACTTGGGAGGATGCGGTCTAGATAGCAACCAATAACTGGGATTTAAGTATGCCGCAACACAAGTGCGACCAGAGATATGAAATTGGAGGGGGGGGGGTTGTCGAGAGTCGAAGTCCATGAGACAAAAAGACAAATCAGGTGGAAATTACCAGAAAATTGTCGACCGCAATGGTCCTGACTAAGTTCACGCATTTCAAAAGAAATGGTGGCTTAAACCGGTTTTATGGCATGCCAAACCTCCCCTTCCATTGGGGCAGTTACTAGTAGCAACTAAACAGCGATTTTTATTGAAAGGTCGTAGAAAGTTAAAAGAAATAATCATCCCAGTACTACGTAAAGGATCCACAAGAGTTAATATTATCTGCCATAAATATCTTACGTCAAGACATATACTGTCAAAAAGGGTATAATGAAAAACCAGAGGCTCCCAGGAACCTGTATCACTCACCTGGCTTTCACAATCAAGCTAACATTGTAAGTTATACAGTTGATCTTCAGTCTCTCAAACTTTGGTAGCTCGAACAACAAATCTTGAACAGTATCTTAAGTCCGATAATGTTTGCCACAGCATAGCAACCATTTTATCATTTCACACCGAACCTTCATCTTCTATAGTTTTTGAAATAAAAGACGAAAAATATGAAAATTTTGAAAATTCTGTGAAAAAGGGCAATAACTCCTACAAGGGTTTTTGGATTTTCTTCAAAATTTCAGGGTGGGTAGATGTTGATATGCTGAACATTTCTGCAATTTATATTTGACCTCTATCATGTCTATGTGTTACACTTATTGAAATAACAAATAAAAAATGCACAACTTTTGAAAAATATACGGAAAAAGGGCTATAACTCCGAGATGGGTTTCCGATTTTCTTCAAAATTGCACGGTAGGCAGATCATGCTGATCATTTTAAACCTCTGACAGATTTTTTATATCTGTAACAAGCTATTGGCCAAGAACTGCAATGTACCCTATGTTCTATTTTTAGCAAAGTCGGCCATGTTGTTTGACCTACCGCCTTTAATCGAACACAATTTTGAGAAGCCATACTCTGGTGATGATTCAGGCAAAGTGTGGCTACATTTGGCCTAGTGATTTAGGAGGAGAAGATTTTTGAAATTGTTGACAGACAGACGGATGGACTACGGACGCATATTGATGGTAAAAGCTCACATGTCTTTTCGGCCAGATGAGCTAAAACAAAAGGCTTCCAATAGCCTGTATCGTTCACCTGGACCATGGCTGATTCATCAAGTCAAATATTCAAACTATGTGAAAAAACCTTTATGTCATATGGTCCAGCATTTAATTATTTTTCCCTACTGACTGCAGTCTTTATCAATTCCTCATAGGTAACATTCATGCCATGTTTCATTTAAATACATTCATCAGTTGTGAAGAAGAAGATTTGTGCGCGTATTTTTCTATGGGGTCAAATGCTGGATTAAGTATACCTTTGCAAGTAACATATTTGGTGATCAACACCAGAAAAGCAACACATTCGGCAGATACATTAACATTGTACGTTGTCGTATGAGATTTTAAAGTCTGTGAAAACTGCAAGTTCCGGTTCCGGTTTTTGTCGTATTAAATTGCAAGTTCCGGAATTGCGAAATGTGCGGGAAACCTCTGTTTATTCAAATTGCGATGTGACATATCACATTATTTTGCAAAACATTACATTTTCTTAATCACCATAACCACCGTTGGTCTTAATTTTCTTTCAAATTAAATTATGTATGTAAATGATTGCACTAGTACACTCACAGTTCAGTATCAGCCGTGATTTCATCATTAAAGTAAAAAATGCACTAAAGTCATTTATAGGCTCATAGAACTTTTGTATTTCTATAGATACTGGATCAATTAACTTATAGTCAGATTTGGTTTTAAAAACACCACTCTTACCCTATGGTTGAACATTTCATGGCTGTGAAAATAGTTGCGATTAATAATTATGATCATTTGTGGCTATATATGGTCATTTTGGGACATAAAATATCATTCTGACCTTATGCTTGTATATTTCATGGCTGTGAAAATAGTTGCGATTAACAATTATGATCAATTATGGCTTGTGGTCAGGTTTGGTTTTAAAAATATCACTCTTACCCTATGCTTGAAGATTTCATGGCTGTGAAAATAGTTGCGATAAATAATTATGATCATTTATGGCTATTATATGGTCATTTTGGGTTTTGAATATATCACCCTTACCCTATGCTTGCATATTTCATGGCTGTGAAAATAGCTGCGATTAATAATTATGATCATTTATGGCTATCTGTGGTCAGGTTAGGTCTTAAAATACCATTTTGACTCTATGCTTGCAGATTTTATGGCTGTGAAAATAGTTGCGATCAGTATTAATGATCATTTATGGCTATCTGTGGTTAGATTGGGTCATAAAATTGTCATTTTGACCTTAATACCTTATGCCTACAGATTTATTTTGACCATTTAGGTTCTCTGTTGGTTGGTAATAATGTCCTCAGCTATTCCTAAAAACAGTAACAACCATAGAAGTTACAGGATTTCAAGGAAATATAAAAATGTCAAATTCATTTAATTGATTTGAATTATTTAAATTATAGAAATAATCATTATTTTACTCGCACATAAAAACTACAAACAATCTGTTGAGTTTAACTGTTTTTTTTCACAAAGGGTAAGCCCCCCCCCAAGTAAAAATGCATAAATGTTGCCCTCCCTACTGGTTGTTCACAAGTGCACACATTTTGCACCTATTTAAAAATAAAGTTGTGTCTAAATATTGAAAATCAATTTACTACAAAACTTAATTGATCTCCACTATCCCCGTTAACCTCTGATTAGAGTATCTCGTCAACTTATAATTTTGTTTGTCATTTTAATAATTTTAACAGCTGAATAAATCAATTGGTTCCTATAATGAGGGGGGGGGCGGCCCTTTTTCGGGATGTCGGGATTGGATGTTTTTAACCCCGGGATTTCGGGATTTTTATGATTTAAGCCCGGGATTTCGGGAAATTTATTCACCGGGAATCGGGATTTCATCAGTCTTTAAGTTTCTTTGTAGTTCGGGATTTCGGGATTTAGAAAAAAAAATAAAGTCGGGATTCCGGGATCAGACCCCCTCCGGCCCCCTCTATAATCATATACCAACGTTAAATTCTATATAAAAATCGTATTTTTAGAACAACGTCAAATACGATGAACCAATCACTAATTAGAAATAATGCGTAATGTCCCAACTGATGCACGTGCACAAAAGGGGGAAATCCCAATTCAAAGCACATGTATCTATAAATAAATTAAATCAAATACTATTTCTTTTAATCAAGTACGTAAGTAGCATTGATCAATACTTACAAATCGCGATATTTATAGGATTATTAAAAAAATTTTAAATGTCGCAATAGATCTAAACAGACACAGAAAGCGTCCCTTATAATTCGTGCCTTCAAATGTACGTGAACGCAAAAATGCGAGAAATATTAGCGATATTTATATCAACATGAATAATATTCAACTGATGACCATTTGGTTTTCAAGGGGAGGGGCCAGTTGGGCGATTTTGTAAATAAAAATAACTTAATCTTGGTGCCAGTGAAATATAAATATTCTTATCCTAATTTTCATGAAAATAAATAATTGAATTTTAATTCGAAGAATATTTTTTTATTGCAAATGGAAATAAATATTCAGTAATGTGACATTTGGTGAAATAAATAATTTGTTCGAGATTTGAAAATAAGTAAATTTTCTGGGCAAAATCGCCCAAGCATCCCCATGAAAATTAAAGGGTCGTCCCCTAATTATATGCCGCAACAGGGATAGAATACAATGCATAGTCCCTGGCCTAGGCCGAATTCTTCTGCCTCTATGGTAAAATTGTTACCTATTTATCGTTTATCTTTTCTATTTGGACTTTTATTTTTATTTTGTTTATTTTTTCTGTTGCCCAGTCCATGACAACAGCAAGAATTAAAAAATACAAGTCCAAATAGAAAAGATAAACGATAAATAGGTAATGAGGCAGAATTCGGTCTCGTCCTTCACGTCTTCTCAGATATATGCAAAATAAAAAAAAGTCCTTCGACAAATACAAATTTAACAAAATAAATTAAACCTGAAATCACACAAGAAGTTGAAACCAAAATTAGTACTGAACCCAAAAATAAATATTATTAATATGACGTTGGGATACCCGTTTCTTAATTTAAAGTAAAGTATGCCATCAACTCCTCATAAGGGAGTACTGTGCTTTATTATCAAATAAATAGATTTATATATTTTCCCTGCTATCATCTACATCCGAGAAAGCAAATGCATTTTTATAGATATTTGTTTGTTTACTTTAGTACACGTTTCATTGTTTTCTATTTCTAAACCCATTTATATTTGAAACCGGGAGGTGTGCGTTGACGTCTCCGAGTAGTTATTTAAATCGTGACGTACGATGTTGCTTGAAGTGGGAATTTCCAAGGTCACGTTTACGCAGGTCACTTAACTCGTGCATGCATTGTCCATACTGAATTTTGACGGCTTGTAATGCTGCTGATGAGAGGTTACCCCTTGAAACACGTGTTTTACTGTTTTTTATGCAACTTCGGTATATTTCGTAAGTTGAACTAGTGGACCGATTTCACTGCTGGTGGACCATAGGTTCCGAAAGTGTTCACCAGCCCAATAGTCAGACTTATCTGACATGAAAATTTTACCTTGCGTGAAATAGAAATTTACTGTTTTTATCAAAATTCTAACCCCTTCAAAATACTCTTTATTTCGTGTGTAGCACTCGGTAAATGTCCTTAGTACTTGGTTTGTCTTCCTATTTCTATATTTTTGAAAATTGGTACTTATTTTTTGACTACTTTTCATATTATTTGATTTTAATGCTGCTGATGAGAGGTTACTCCTTGAAATACGTGAAAAGCATTACGATATTTACTGCTTTTATGCAATTTCGTTTTGTTTTTGTTTTTGTTTTTTTTTGTTTTTTTTTTTGTGTGCATTTTGAGCCATTGTGCCGATGCCACAGCTGGTGGACAATAGGTCCGCGAGGGTGTTTACCAGCCCAATAGCAAGACTTGTCTGACTTGAAATTTTACATTGCGTGTCATAAGAGATATACTGTTTTTATCAAAATTCTAACCCCTTAAAAATACTGGGACTTCATTCCGTGTATGACACTTGGTACTGGATTTGGCTTCCTATTTAGATAATTTTGGAATAGAGAACTTCTTTTTTCATTTACATTTGGATATATGGCTTTCCATATTATCTGAATTTAATGCTGTTGATGAGAGGTTACTCCAACACGTGTACAGCATTATTGTTTATTATGCAACTTCGGTATTTTAGTACATTGGAAAAGAACCACCAAGGACTGTTGTGACCACGTTTGATTCAAATTAGCTAAGTTTGGTTTTAAATGGCTCAATTGTCTCAAAGGAAAGATATTTGAATGCATTTCGTATGGAGTCCGATAGAGACCATCTTGAAAGAGGTACAAACATTAAAATCACAAACGCTGAAGGGGACCACGAAAGGACTATTGCACCAAGTGGTTCCATTTGGCTCCGTTGTTTCAGAGAATCATCTTTAATTCATCTTTGAATGAATTTCCCACGGGTTCAATGTTAAGCTTAGTTTCCATCTGGCGACTATCTTCAATCAGGTACAAACATTTAAATTACATTTTTTGTACAAACTTTGCAGGATCACACAAGAACTATGCTGACCATGTTTTGTTCTAATTGGCTAAGTGTTTTCAAGGGAGAAGATCTTTAACGAATTGCCCATAGGAGGATCCTATGATAAACTATGTTTCCCGCTGGCAGCCTTCTTGGCTTCTTGGAAGAGGTATAAACATGAAACTTACAAACTATGAAGGTGACAATCCAAGAAAAATGGTGACCTTTGCTAAGAGGTTTCAAAGGGCAAATGTTTGAATGCATTTTCCATATGGTCTCTATCTTAAACTATGTTCTCTGATGTCCATAGTGGACTAGCCGAACACATTTTTAAAGGTAAAGCCAAAGGACTACTGTAACCAAGTTTCGGTTTCATTGCCTAAGTGGTTTCAGATGAGAAAATCTTTGAATGAAAAATTAACGACGGACGACAGACGCTAAGTGATGGCTAAAAGCTCACCTTGGCTATATACAGTAAAAAAACAGTTCAGTACAGTAGTCCTTTATTTGAAGGCATTGACCTCTTTCTAACAATACGAGAAACATTTCACTGATTGCTAGGAAGCTACGACGGTGTCTTTAATGTTACACTGGATAATAGTCTTTCTTATCTATTACAGTCTCATAAACACATGAATGATTATAACTATTTTATAGAAACGGTATATGAGGGGCTAGACAGGGGTGTCTTTCTCCCCCCCCGCCCCTTACTCTTTTTATTTCTCCCGCCTCCTCTATCCTTTCTCCTGCCCCCTCTTCACTGTCTCCTGTCCCCATTCCTCCCGATCTCTTTCATTTTCTTTCACCCCCTCTCCCTTTCTCGCCTCTTTTCTCCTTTCTCCTGCCCCCTCTCTCCTTTCTCTCGCCCCTCTCTCATTTCCCTCGCCCCTTTCTCATTTCTCTCGCCCCCTTTCTCCTTTCTCCCGCCCCCTTTCTCCCGGTCTCCCTTAACCCTGTCCACCTCCCCGTAGTTTCAAATAGCCATTTTCTTGTCCTGCAACGTCAAAACGATGCTATCCTTCGAATTTAAACAAACTTCCTCTGAGCGTTTTTCTCCACAGGCATATTGTGCAATAATATAAATCTGTAAAACAACATAGAGCGTCAAAGTTGACACTACTGGTATGACGTCATAGCGTTGAATGGCAGAATCACTGTATTGCACTATAAAATGATATAAAGGTCTAATAATCCAGATCACCACTGCATAAAACAAAACACATTGGTGACACAGCGATATATTACATTGACATGATGGACACTTCTCAGACATGGACATATTCTTCCACTCTGAAAAATAGTTCATAACATTTTTTGTTATACATTCTGGCGTTTCCTCAAGACCTTTATTTTATTTGTTCTCAATCATCTATTTCATATGATTTGGTACATGGTTTTCTAAATTTTTTAGGGTTTTTTTGCACAGCCTGAAGAGACATTAGTTGTCGGGATGAGTCACTCCGGAACTAAAGGTAAACAACTACTTTGAGGCATAATTTTTACCGTCGTCTGATTGGCTATATTAGGCCAAAATAAATCTTTCTTCTAAAACCAAATTCATATTTGAAAATTTACAATTACTATTCTCTGTCCACAAGAGTGCCCGTTAGATTGAAAATTTTAAAAAGAATGTCAGGTCTGTAAATGGTGAATAAAAGGATATGGAGTAAATGCACATGAGACAAAGTCTCTACAAATACATGGTAAAAAACAAGCGAATGAACAACGCTTTTATTGTTGTTCTTCATCTTGAAGTCACCATGAGGCCTTCAACAATGAGCTTTGCTCATACCTCATAGTAAGTTCAAGACGGCCGTGGATTTGTCATTGATAAGATTAAATGCTGATTATACATGACTTAAAAACATAAGGAATTTTAAAAATTCTATGAAGCTTTGTCAAATTTTTATTACTCGCTATATATATTGGATAAAAACAGGGAACATCGACTACAATTGCCATAAGATTATAAACTTTTGGATTGATACGCTATTACATCAATTGTGGTGTTTTGCAATAAAAAGACTTAAAATACAAGTGTAAATGACATTTTAGTATAATTGCTAGATCACTGGTCGTATTATTGATAGTGAGGGACCGACCATTTAACCTGAAGGGGGGGGGTATGGTTTTTTTTCTGGACAGAATTTTTTTTTTCACGTGTATCAACAAAATCTTTTTTTTTCAAAATTAACATTATTTTTTGGGCCAGAAAACCTCCTTCAGAATTTTTTTTTTCATCATTTTGACAGCCAATATATTTTTTTAGATAAAAAACCATAGCACCCCCCCTTTTTCAAGTTAAATGGTCGGTTCCTAAGAGAACTATGTAAAACAAGAACAATTATTACATATCCAATTTTGCAGTAGAACGAAAATTTGTATAAATACCTTTAACATTAGTCTTACCGTTATCCTCCGTTCGAAAAAAGAACATAATTGACACTGGAACATATATCAGAACATATTCCAATATCAAAGTTGTAGTGACCGTACCAAATCTATTGGAACATGTCATCCCTAAACCAATTTCCTGATTTTTTTGCTGATCTTCACCCGTTGGTATGGCATATTGTGTTGATTGCAGATGTTCTTTTGATGCATAATGTCTTTCACTGATAAGCTCGTCACAAATGACACTGTATAGTTGGCGTAACGTTTTGTCACGGATAATTATTAGACATAAGACGAGGAAAATATATACTCCGAAACAAAACCGATATAAAGTTCGGTCAATTGTAACGGAAGCAAATATGATGCCTACCGTTATTGCAAAAATTACGATAGAAAATATATATTCATCTTGTAACTGTTTCATATCAGAAATATCCGTGTCTGAAGTGGTCCAGTACAGTTTGAGAAAATGAAGGAAGCAGTAACCAGCACAGACGAAGCCAACGATTACTAAATTGAAAAAAGTTTCAGCAAACTTGTGTTGAAATTTAAATAATAAAACCAGTGTAAATGTGGTAACCGACATCCATACAAATGTCCAAAATAACGCAATCTTTTCTATGTCCATTACATCCATTATTTCTTTCCTATTAGTTTGTCACAATAACTTTCATGCCAAACATATTTTTGTTTCTATCAATGATCTATATAGGTGTCGCAATCAAGATGGTGCCCGTAACACGGCTAATGTTAGTTCAGATCACTCAGTCTCCACGGTTAAAATGTATCTAGTTTATAGAATATAAATGTCTGGCTGAAACCGAACAACTGGAATGTCAATGACCAAAAGTTTGTAAACTACAAATTGATTGATGTAATATCACTCTAGGTAAATAGACTACTGCCTTTGAAAACAACTTGACATAGAAGTACCAGTATGCCTGAGGTTCGTTCTAGATTTAAGACCTGTAAAGAAAAAAACAGTGTTAGGCATAAAATGTTTACATACTGCATTGATTTCGTACTGTTCATATTTGCATATGCTTTACTGTGGTGCCTACTTAAACTATAGGGGGAATTTAACATTACAAGAACTAGAACTATATATATATATACATTATCCACATCTCCCGATTTTACTTGCCAAGTTTTCTTACAATCAACTCGATGAGTGCCCTGTGATCGTTTAATAAATGTATGTTGTATTGTCTATTGGTCCCTCTGTAGGGCAACCGATGACAGCGTTTGTAAGAGAACTTTGCCCGATATGTTATGCTTGTTGACGACCCTGCATCCATGACAAAATGGATACATGGATGTGGCGTTGTTCAACATTTGGCAAATGAATTCCGCTCAAGCCGGTGCTCGGGCCGTCTTGAACTTACTATGATGTAGGAATGTTTGCTCATTGTTGAAGGTATCATGGTGACTTCAAGATGAAGAACAACAATGAAAGTGTTGTTCCATTTGCTTAATCGTCCCATGTATTCGTGGGCATTTTGTCCCATGTAAATTTACTCCACTTCCCTTTATTAATTCATTGAGTACTTGTCAGATTGGGCAAGATCCATTCGATCTTAAGTGCAGAGGCGTGTGAACAAACTATGCAGATGTGTTAACAATCGACCTAGGTCTGTGTTTGAAGATCATGAAGCCAGTAAGTGCCTCTCTACACTACATGACAAATATGTTGTTGTACCTGCAGCCAAAGCTTCTACTAACATCGTTTTTGTATGTAAAGCACATTATTACAACTACGTCGTCAAAGAACTAGGCATTTATCACAAAAAGCAGGTAATACTACATACAAAAGAGTTTCATTTGACAAAGATGAAATCCTTTCCAATCACAGGTTATTCATGTCCTCCTTGAATAAACGTACTAAAAAAAAACAATCAAGACCTTAAATTCCGTACATTTTCGTAAATACATTCTCTCAAAACTTTTGATTTTTCCACACTGCATACCTCACTTCCTCATGATAAACTGAAATCACGAATTAAAAGTATCGTTCAAAAAGCCTTTGCCGATTCAAAAAAAAATTGTTGTATTAGGTTAAAAATCCAAATTTAAAAGGAAATGTCTGCTACGATGAAAACATGCTTTATTTTCTAATTGATAATATATTTGTCACATCTGGAGGTGCTATATATCAACAGAAAGTTGGCATACCATTGGGCACTAATTGTGTACCTCTACTCGCAGACTCGTATATTCTTACGAGACTGAATTTCTTAAGAGACTCATAAAAGTTAATAAAACAAAAGATGCTGGATCCTTTAATCTCACTTATAGATATACTGATGATGTTCTTTCCATCAAAAATGCATCTTTTGCTAAATTGATCCAATTTATATATCCGCCAGAACTAGCGATAAGGAAACGACAGAAACCACCAGATCTACATCTTTTAGGGACTTATATCTCGAATTTGACGAAAATGGTCATGTCAGTACTAAAATTTACGACCAAAATTATCAATTTCTTTAACATTGACAGTATTAAATATTCCATTTTCTCTTTCTTACGGAGTGTATGTTTACAGCTGATTCGTGACACAAGAACTAGCACAAATTATACAGACTTTCTCATTAGACATTGTTATTTCCGTCACCGCCTTTTTAATCATCTTTATATGAATGTATGTCTTCATTTTTAGCTCACCTGGCCTAAAAGGCCAAGTGAGCTTTTGCCATCACTTTGCGGCCGTCCGTCCGTCCGTCGTCCGCCCGTCCGTCAACAATTTCAAAATTCTTCTCCTCTGAAACTGCTGGGCGAATTGTAACTAAACTTGGCCTGAATCATCACCAGGGTATGCAGTTTCAAAATTGTGTTCGATTAGTCCGAGGATCAAACAACATGGCTGCTGTTACTAAAAATAGAACATAGGGGTAAATTGCTGTATTTTGCAAATAACTTGAAAACCGTTACAGATATAAAAAATCTGACATGGGATAAAAATGATCAGCATGGCAAGATCTACCTGCCCTGCAATTTTGAAGAAAACCTGAAAACCCGTCTTGGAGTTATTGCCCTTTTTCCGTAAAATTTTCAAAATTTTAATTTATTCTATTTTTTATTTGAAAATCTATAGCAGATACAGGTCAACTTTAAATTGGAAAAATGTTCAGCATATCAAGATCTACCGAATTCAAAACTGGTGTTGAAAAAAGTTTGTTGACCTCCATTTTCAAAATGGCCGCCAAAAAAAGGCGGGAAAATTCAACATTGTCCGATTTCAATGAAATTTGGTTTCCAAATAGGTATTGATGTGGCAACTTCAAAACTGATGTTAAATATTGCCCATTGACTGCCATTTTCAAAATGGCCGCCAAAAAAGGCGGGAAAATTCAACATTGTCTGATTTCAATGAAATTTGGTTTCCAAATAAATATTGATGTGGCAACTTCAAAACTGATGTTAAAAATTGTTCGTTGACTGCCATTTTCAAAATTGCTGCCAAAAAAGGCGGGAAAATTCAACATTGTCCGATTTCAATGAAATTTGGTTTCCAAATAGATATTGAAGTTGCGACTTCAGAACTGATGTTAAAAATTGTTTGTTGACTGCCATTTTCAAAATGGCCACCAAAAAGGCGGGAAAATTCAACATTGTCTGATTTCAATGAAATTTGATTTCCAAATAGATATAGATGTTGCCACTTCAAAACCGATGTTGAAAATTGTTCATTGACCGTCATTTTAAAAATGGCCACCAAAAAAGGCTGGAAAATTCAACATTGTGTGATTTCAATGAAATTTGGTTTCCAAGTAGGTATTGATGTGGCAACTTCAAAACTGATGTTTAAAATTGTTCTCTATAGGCAATTTTCAAAATGGCCACCAAATAAGGCGGGAAAATTCAACTTTGTCCGACTTCAATAAAATTTGGTTTCCAAATTGATATTGATGTTGCGACTTTATGGTGTTAAAAATTGTCGTTGACCGCCATTTACAAAATAATGTCTAGACTTCAAAACTTGTGTCAAAAGTGGTCATTAGCAAGAATGTTTTTTGTCAAAAAAGTCCAACAAAGACATATAGTAAAACATGATCAGACTTTAAATACAGTTCAAGATATTGGTTGTGTTTGGGCTATCAAAGTTGGAGAGACTAAGTTCAACTGTTACTTTCAATGTTAGCTTGATTGTTGCAAATGAAAACCAGGTGAGCGATACAGGCTCCTGGGAGTCTCTGGTTCTTTTCTCTGTTGTGCTCATGTTATTTCTCTGTTTCTTTGTTTTTCCGATGGTGCCATTGTCCTTCGGATTATTCGTTTTAGATTGATGATTCGGTTCTCATTTACTTCTGTACCGAACTTTCAGAATGGTATAAATAGGTAAACAAATAAAGTAGTGTGGTAGGCTACAATTTAATAGTAAAAATACACCTAATGTACAAATATTGAAAAAGAAAAAGAAAGCCAACAAACAAACGTTTCGGCGAGTACGGCCTTCTTCTAGCTGGGACAACTAGACAGAAAATATAGAAAACAAGAGGTTCTCAAGAGCCTGTATCGTTCACCTGGGTCATGGCTGACACAATAAGTCAAAATAATCCCAATGTTTAACAGTCTCATTTTCAAGTTTGTTGATAGACATTGATGTTATATGATCCAAAATGAAACAATGTTCCCCATTGTCACTTGTTTTTGATGGGGCATAGGCCAACTGTCGCCTTTCTTGAAGAAGACCATCTAAGGATCATTGTGCCTCATTTTGGTTCCAATTGGCCTAGTATTTTCAGTTGAGATCTTTCAATGACTTCCCATGGGGTCCAAGGTTAAACAATATGCATGGCCCCGCTGGCTGCCATCTTGGATGCTATGCGGACATGCTGGACATATTTTATGAAGGGGACCAAGTAAAGACCATTGTGATCAAGTATGATTCCAATTGACCATGTACTTTCAAAGGAGAAGATCTTTGAATATGTTGCCCTATATGGTCCAAACTTAAAACCACGTTCCCCACTGGCGGCCATCTTGGATATGATGTGGACTTGCCGAACACATTTTTAAAAGGGGCCACCTAAGGACCACTGTGACTAAGTTTGGATCCTATCGGCCTTGTATTTTCAGGAGTAGATTTTTTAAATATTGTCCAATTTTCAACGAAGTTCCCCGCTTGCGGCCATCTTGGATGAAGTGCAGACTTGCCGGACAGAATTTTTCAACGAGACCACCCAAGGACTGTTGTGACCAAGTTTGGTTTCAATTGCCGCAGTGGTTTCAGAGAAGAACATCTTTGCATGCTTTCCCGAAGGAACCAATGTTAAAACCGCTTTCCCCGCTGGCGGCCATCTTGGATATGATACGAACTTGCCAGACATTTATTTTTAAAGGGGCCACCTAAGGACCATTTTGACCAAGTTTGGTTCCAATTGGCCTAGTTACGACAGCTTATTCGTGCCAAGTAGAAGAAAAAAAATGTAATAAAAATCGTTTGCACGATTTTAAAAATCGTTTCCACGATTTTTTTAAAATCGTTAGAATAATTTTTAAAATCGTTTGTACGATTTAAAAACCGTTAGAACGATTTTTAAAAAATCGTTAGTACGGTTTTTTTAAAGTCGTTTGTACGATTTTTAAAATCGTTTATACGGTTATAAATGGTTTATAAATACAATTGTATGGAGACTTATTAATAGCATTTCTGCATTCGTAAGTTAATAAGCTGCCCAGATAATGATGTCCATATACAGACATAGTAATTTCTTGTGAGAATGATTAAAAGTGTATTCTCGCTTACTGGCAAGTCCCATAAGCAAGCTTAAACATATTAAATGAATAGAGACAATGTTCGGTAACGAGTTGAAGTTCGAAATCGAAAGATACATATAACGGAGTCTATTTGGTTTGGAAAAAGTCTATTTTGTTTCAGAATGAGTTTTTCCTCGATTTTCATCGTAGAAAATTTACTAAAATCTTAGCGGACTAAATTTGTAGCAACTGAAATCCAGGAAAAGCTCATTCTGAAACAAAATAGACTTTTTCTAAACCAAATAGACTCCGTTAGTGTACTAATGGTTCTTATAAATTGATTCTAAATGTATTTTGCGGTTGTTTTTGTGTAATTGATAGTGACAGGCTGCATAATTTTGACCTTTGCACAGTGTGTGGAGGTTTTTGAAACAAATATTTGTCAAAATAATGTTAGAAGATAAAAAGGGGGAGGGTCTGACTCAGTTAAATTTAAATGGCTGAACTTCAAACGTTTATAACTTCTTTATTTTTCAACGGATTCTGGTCAAATTGGACTCGTTGGAAAGCGCGTTCAATTTTTTTTTCATTTTTTGTACAAATCTTGCGTTTATGTTACCGGGTCCGAGCACTATGCTACGCTCCGCGCTCAGACCAAATGGTCCATAGTTTGCCTGTATTTGAGTTTTTAAAGTTTATTTGATTTCTGTTGGTCTTTTTTTTTGTAGGGGGGTTTGTTTCTTTTTGTTTGCCTTGTTGTCAATTGTTTATAAGTGTAAGAGAAAAAAAGCATTAGAATTTATATAGAAAATGCAACTTTTAATCACAAAATGGTACTCATTTTGAAATATAGGGACCCTTTGGTCTGAGCGCGAAGCGCTCACAACCGCTGGAGCAAGGCGCGAGATTCGTACACAAAACGAAAGATAATTGAATGCGCTTTCCAATAAGCCCAATTTGACGAAGATCCGTTGAGAAATAAAGAAGTTATAAACGTTTGAAGGTCGGTAATGTATTTGGTGATGTTGATTTTGTAATTTACAAAATCAACATCACCAAATAACATTACCGAACTTCAAACGTTTATAACGTTTCTTGTTTAAAAAACCTCCACACACTGTGCAAAGGTCAAAATTATGCAGCCTGTCACTATCAATTACACAAAAACAACCGCAAAATACATTTAGAATCAATTTATAAGAACCATTAGTACACTAACGGAGTCTATTTGGTTTAGAAAAAGTCTATTTTGTTTCAGAATGAGCTTTTCCTGGATTTCAGTTGCTACAAATTTAGTCCGCTAAGATTTTAGGAAATTTTCTACGATGAAAATTGAGGAAAAACTCATTCTGAAACAAAATAGACTTTTTCCAAACCAAATACACTCCGTTATATTACATTTCCAGGTCATACGACTATTGACGTTTAGTACATCATCTTTTTTCTACCTGAATTCAAGAAACGAGACGATGAGAATGTTCTCAGTCTTCTAATTATTTTTTCAAGGAAGAATTTGCATATGTCTCATGCATATGCTTGTTCCAGTCGGTATCGCCGGCGAAGTCGTGCAGAGGGTCGGTGTTGTATGGACGAAAACAGATCATTTGAAGAGCCACGGAACACATGTGTCGCCTGCACTATATATATATTCAAGAATTCATGTTTTGTTACAGAATGACAAAATCCAACTAAAGCATGAAAAATATTAATAAAGCAGAACAAAATACATTGTGAACACCTGAAATGTATATTAAAGCCTTCTTGCAAGTTTGATTGAAAAGTACAAAGCAGTTTGAAGGAGTTGCAGATATAGATATAACCTAAAATGACAAAATCAAAAGATAGCTAGAAAACTTCAAGAATATATATTAAATAAAACAAAATGCATGGTGCACATCTGCAATATATATTGACGCATTCCTGCAAGTTTGGTTTGAAAGTACCCAGTGGTCTAGGAGGAGTTGCGGATAACGGAAGCAAATCCTAAGACTCCAATAAGCTAAAATTACAAAGTCCAAAGAAAGCAAGAACATCTGAAAAAATACAAATTAAAGAAAACAAAAATACATGGTGCACATCTGCAATATATATTGAAGCATTCCTGCAAGTTGGGTTAGAAAGTACCTAGCGGTCTAGGAGGAGTTGTGGATAATGGAGGCAAACCCTACGAGTAAGACTCCAATAAGATAAAATGACAAAGTCCAAATATAGCTATAAAATTTTTAAAAAAAGGAAAGAAAAATCCATGGTGCACATCTACAATATATACTGAAGAATTCCTGCAAGTATGGTTGAAAAGTACCAAGTGGTTTAGGAGGAGATGCAGGTGTTAAAAATTTTGGAGTCATACGGACGGACGAACGGACGGACAGACGGATAGTGATCCCTATGTGTCGATCCTGCACTAGGTGCAGGCGACACAAACATATCTAGAATTAAGAAATTCTGTTAACTTTGGATTCCCCTCATTAAGACCTCTCTCCTAGGTGATTAGGGCGTTACTTTTTGTCCTCTTTGTTACATGTATTCGTTCACACCAGTGATGTCGTTTTGGGATTTGAAAATGCTTTGATTTTATATTCACCGAGGACATATTAGATGTCGAAATGGTTCTCTGCAGGATTAGGGGGACGGCCATTTGATTTTCAGGGGGAGGCTTGTGCGAGTTTGTGTGTGTGTGTGTGTGTGTGTGTGTGTTTTTTTTTTTTGCCACTGGAATGATGTTTCTGATGGTAGACAGTTAGTACCCGACGTAAGCACAAGTCTTGCACTGCTGTTCAGTACTTTCAAAAGTAACAATGACTTAAGTTTTGAAATAAACACTAAAGGTATCCCCCTGCAGTTCATTTTTATCTCGAAGCCTTGAAATGGCGGGAGAGATATTGATATGACAAGAAAAAATCGCATGCCCCGCATGAGGCTTCAAGCCTATTAACAGCTCTAAAAGATGATCTTCGTGCTTCCGATAAAATATAGTGCGCAAGTTTCTTTCAAAATCGTATACATTTAGTATTTAAGTTATATTTCTTCATTTTCTTGAGTTGAATACAGTGTTGTTCTAATAGATTGAAAACAGTATGCATGTTTATCAAATTACTCGTTTTTTATATGTCGTCTCGGATCAACGAACTTGTCGCGCAGTAATTTGCGAGATGAAAATAACATTTGTTTACCTGTGACAGTGTACTGCATATATATTTATAGCAATGAAATCAACATGCGAAATCACACTATCCGATTATTTTCACGTATTACGGAATAACTTAATACATGCAGACGTACATTTTTTGTATGTAGCAGTTTTTTGAATGACTACAAAGTTTTGCCACATGTTCGAGATTCAGCTCCATCGGAGCTTTGATGCGATATTATTATACCCTTCATTGGCAGATACAGAGGTGGTGATATAACCCCTTTTTCTAGGAAAAACTAATTTCGTACATAATTGAAGGAACAATAGACAAAAATTGTAACAATTTCGACCTGAACCCCCTATTTGAAGGCTTGATCCGCCGATGAAGATTAATTAATTTCTATAATAAACAGCATTTTCGCTACTTTTTGTGTATGGAAATTTCGTTTATTATGCAGCAACGACTCCACGTAAAAGATAAATAATGCAGCCTATTACCACTTGGGTCGAAGTGCGTATCGAGAATTTCCTTATTTACGTGAATGACATTTAATTTCTATTGATGCGACTCGATTAAGTGCCTTATTGTCGTCCATTTGCACTTTTTTGCAGTCAATCTGTTATTGACGCCAATAAGGCATTTAATGGAGTCGCATCTAAAGAAATTAAATGCCATTCGCGCAAATAAGGAAATTTTCGATACGTACTTCGACTCCAGTGTATTACTATATATAGTTATAGCCAGTCACAAGCATGGTGAAATGCCTTTAAGAAAATGAAGAGGTGAAAATGAGTTTGTGTCAAACAATTGGTCTTTTTTCTATTTTATCTTACTATCACCACCACCCTGCAGCAGTAGCAGCAATTATACCTCGTATCTGGCGTAGCAGCATCAATATAGTGAAATGAGTACACGAGCACTCTTAAAATATACTCTTGAGTTGTAAAATCATAATTATAATCAAGTCATAAGCAGCATTAATGAATAACGAGTTATCACCACTTCCTAACAATGAACGCTAACCTGATAGAAAACCCCCAATTGGGTTATAGAACCAGATGCTCACACGTGAGCCTGTTCTCTCACGTGGTGGCTATTGATCAAATAAGATTTTCCGACAGAGTTAAATGATTAATCTAAGGTGACATCCAACTGTTAGTAAAATCATTCATCTGGTAGATTACTGTCATGTTAAAATACCTAGTTAATATCAATTATGAAACGGATTCCAAGAATAACCAATTTACAACATTTTCCCATAGGGTTCTAATTTAAACTATAGTCCCCGGTGACGGGCATCTTTTATATCTGATTCGTACAAATATATAAAATTTGGTAGATGACATTTTATTTACCATGCCTAGTTGATATCAACTTGATATGTGGAACGGTTTTCAAGAATAAGCAATTTGCAACATTTTACCACAGGAAAAAAAACTAAGATCTGCATTGGCAGCCATCTTAGATTTATGATCGTTACTAAAGTCATAAATATGTTCAATGACCATCATGTTACAATGTTACCATGCCTTATTGATATCAACTTGCTGTAGAAACAGTTTTCAAAAATTAACAATATGTTCGCATGACTGCTTTCCCTAGTGACCGCCATTTTGGATTTGTGAATGGTACAAATAATAAAATTACCAAGCCTTGTTTATATCAACTTATATATAAAACAGTTTTTCCCGTAGGGTGCAAAGTTAAACTAAAATTGCAGGGGTGTCCATCTTGGACTCATGATCGATACTAAACAAAAATCATATATTTTCTTGATGACCAACGTGTCACCATGCCTAGTTAATACCAACTTGATGTAGGAAACGGTTTTCAAGAATTAACAATTTACACTATTTTCCCATAGGGGTGAACTATGTTCCACGGCAGCGGCCATCTTGGAGGGGGTGCGGAGATGTCAGACATATGTAGAGATTGTAGTTCTAAATAAGATGAAAACTTTTGCTATTCAAACTTGACCTTTATTTCATAGCGGTTTTGAAAAATAAGGTGAAAATGTGAAAAAGAAATCGAAAATTTTACCGATAAAGTGCAGGAACTCCTATATGGCTTTCAGATTTTCCTCCAAACTTCAAGGTTGGTAGAATCGTGACATGCTGAATTTTCTTGCAATTTAAAGTTTACCTCTATCTCTTATAATTTTTCTTATCAAAAAATGAAATATAATAAAATTTTGAAAATTATACGGAAAAGGGCAGTAACTCCAAGACGGGTTTACGTATTTCTTTAAGGTTGCAGGGAGGGTAGATCTTACCATGCTGATAATTTTACCCTCGTCAGATTTTTGATATCTGTTACGCTTTTCCAATTATTTGAAAAAAAACAGTAATTTTCCCTTATCTGAGGGGCGGACAGGGGGTGTCTTTCTCCTTTCTCCCGACCCCTTGCTCCCTTTTCTCGTCCCTTATCTCCTTTTTCCCGTCCCTTCTTTCTTATCTCCAGTCCCCTTTTTCCCACCCCCTTTAATTTTTTCTTCTTTCTACCTTTCTAGCCCCTTTTCTCTCTTCTTCCGTCCCCTTTCTTCGTTTTCTCGCCCCTCTTTTTTGTCTCCAGACATCTTTCTCCTTTCTCCCGGTCTCCCTTAACCTTGTCCACCCCTCTTATGTTCTGCCTATAGTAACAGCGGCCATGTTGTTTGATCAACGGACTAATCGAACACAGTTTTGAAACTGCATTCCCTGGTGGTGATTCAGGCCAAATTTTGTTACAATTGGCCCGGCAGTTTCAGAGAAAATTTAAACGACCGTATCTCTCAGTCGCCAGACTGCCATTCTGCTGACTAGCTATGGTTAGAAGTGGGAATAAGAACGCACAGAAAGTTTCGCATATGTAAGTAATGTCAGAGACCGACTACATTGAATACAGATGGACTGCATTCCCGAAAGCCCGTTGGAGTGATTAAAACCTTTGAGTGAAAATTTTGATTTACACCAAGATACATTCAAACCTGGACGTCAGTGCAGTACAATCCCTGGAAATGATTATTATAACCCGTAAAAGCGGTGGGTACATAATGATGAAGATGTTCGTCCGTCTGTGCGTCCGTCCGTTCGCTCGTTTGTCTGTCTTTCAGACATTTTTTGTCATATTTGGTTTGAAGTTTGATTATGATGAGTTGTAAAGTGTAAGCTATTTTCAGGTCTATTGTGTTATTTCTTTCTGTTTGCCAATATGTCGAAGTTTTACTATCACTTATTATGGATGAGAAATTTTCGCCGCAGTTTACTTTGCTTGTATGAGTGGGAAAGACTTAAAATTTGGCCTGGAGCAAAAACAAACAAAAAACAAAAACAAAAACGGCGGGTATATACTGATGAGGGTGTCCGTCCGTATGTCTGTCTGTCCGTCATACATTTTTGGTCACAGTTTTCTCAGCAATATATATTTGAATGATTTCATATTTGGTCTGAAGCTTGATTATGACATGTAAGCCATTTTCAGGTTTTCCGTTTCACTACTCCATGTTTGCCGATATGTTTTAAGTCTTACCATAATCCACTATAAATGAAATTTTTTCGTCACAGTTTACTTGGCTTCTATAAGTTGGAATAATTTGAAACAATAATTTGAAACTTTGTCTCGAGCTTTATTACATTTAGTTGCAACTTGTAATTCATTTACAGGACTGTTGTGCTTTCACCTCCAGTTTGCCGATTCTCCGATTTTTAGCTATAACTAACTATATCGGATGAGTTGTAACGTGTAAGCCATTTTTAGGTCTGTATTACTACGTCCTGTTTGCCAAGATAATGAAGTTTAACTCTAATCCACTACGGAGTGGAAAGTTTCTTCACACTTTACCTGGCTTTTATGACATGCATTCAAATTTGGTCTGGACAACTGTTAAAAGAAATTTGTTACTATTAGGAAACGGGTGTATTCATTTGTGGTCCAGCGGAGGACAATATTCTAGTTTGTATTATATTTGTATAGAAGGCAGTTGTCAATGCACACACTATGGTAGAATATTGGTTGACTGGAAGGTTGAAGACGTGGTACACATGGAACACCATTGACATTTTCCAGAATGTCCCTTCATTCAAGAATGTTTACAATAAGACGGATTTATACCGAGAACTCCCGAGGAAAGACCGGACATTACTTGCCCAAAATACATAGAGTATGCCAATGAATCGGCCAGGCTAGAATCTTACACTGGATGGCCCGTACAACTGAAACAACGACCAGTGGACGGATCCATAAATGGATAAACAAATAATAAATGAAAATCTCCTCTATACTACTGAAATAGTTTTAAAGAGAAATAAATTGCAACATTTCTCCATAAAGTCTAATGCTAAACTAAGATCTGCAGTGGCGGCCGTCTTGAATTTATGATTATTACTAAAATCGTACATTTTTTCAATGACTATCGTGTTACCATGCACATTTAGTATAAACTTAATGTATGAAATTGATTTCAACAAATAACAATTTGAAAATTTTCCCCAGAGGTCAAATGTTGAATTAAGATCTGCACTGGCGGCCTTCTTCGATTTATGATCGGTACGAAAATCATAGATATTTTAATGACCATCATATTACGATGCCTAGTTAATACATGTGTCAACTCGCTGTAATCGGGTTTTCAAGAATTAACAACTTACAACATTTCCGAAAGGGTCCTATGTGAAACTAAGTTTCCTGGTGAAGAGCACATTACATTAGATGTGAAACTGGGACAAACGTAAAATTGTAGTTCTTGATAAGCTGAACACTTTTGCTATTCAAAACTTAACCTTTACTATCTCTAAAAGTACAAAAGTAACATTTCACGGGGAAAAAATGTCAATCATAACTCCAAGTCGGGCTTTCGCATTTTCTTCAACATGACAGTACCTCATTACTAAATATTCTCGTATTTTGGTAGACATTCCTAGTAGTGAATCGGGTCACTTTGGGCCCATAAGGCCGATGCTAAAGTTCCCCCAAACTTCCCTCCGAAATTATCGATCGTCTTGATTAATTAATTATCAGTTTTTGAAAGCTATTTCTGTTTGTTATAACTGTCATACCGTTTATTTGTATAGTGATATGGATATTTTAATCCCCGCCCCCCTTAGATATATTTGTAGTTGGATTTACGTTTAAAGCCCGACCTCTTCCCAGGTATCCCTTTCATTTTGTATAATGTCTTCAGCGCCGTCTTCCAGCGTCTTGAACGTAGAGCACCGCAAAGGTAATGTAGCGGTGTGAAAGTGGTGGGACGCTGGAAGATATTTAGTCATCTATTAAACTTATAATCCCTAACGTATCTCTTCGTGACCTTAACTAACCAACCTAATTATATCTAAAAACTAACCCTAACCCAGGTCTTTATGTTTGGGTATCTCCTTATCTTCATTTTTGTGCTGTTCCAAATTACTCCGGAAGCTCTTTAAATGTATTACCTAAGCTTGGACGTGCTTTTCTATTGTTTTAGTCGCCTCCCTTGTTTGTACTCTAAAATTTACCCCAAACCCTTGTGTTGTTTTCTAGCGATTTATTTCTCTGTTCTGTTCTGCCTTGTTTTGTTCTGGTCTTTTCCCCAACCGTAACTCCAACTTCCTTTTGTTTCTGTATATATACTTCTCCGTTGTTATTTTTTTTCGTTTCCTTCCTGACACTAATTAA